>JARKHS020031853.1:0-185202 GCA_030143305.2 Amblyomma americanum | reverse complement strand
CTTAAAATTTGCCCATTCGTTGGGGAAAAGTGTCGTCACCAGACCAGAGCATTCCCACTTGACTATAGGGAAGTGATGTCTATTCCGGTAGCTGCTAACACCATCCCATTGACAACAAATGATGATATTAGGTTTCCCTGTGAGTTTATTTTTCTCAGCTGATATGTTTTTTTGTCTATATGTGCTCCTGCAGCTTTCTGGCATTCTATAGATCTGCAGATTCATGAACACGAATATTTTGACTGACTTTTGAATGCCCTGTTCACTGGTTCACTCAGACATGAAGTAATCACGTTTAGAAACTTATACAGCTAAGCATTCTTTTTGTATAATTTACATTTAACCTAGAAAATTGTTACACAAAATTTGTTGTCCATATAGACATAATGCTTTCATCGATAATTAAAAGAATAACTTTTTTCAGGCTATATAAGTGTTTTACAGTTCGGCTGTTGACTTCAGTTGAGCTTGACTAGCATGTGGCACAACTGTCTGGTTTCATATCAGTTTTATTTCAAAGACACTGTTCAGGACTAATATGCAACATGAGAGCTGACTAAGGTGATAGAAAGGGAGGGAATTGCCAGTGGGCGGATATTTGAGTTAAGTTTAGCGTGCTGGTGTGTGCCATCTGAAAAGCACCTGAAAGCATCATTTTTGTTTTTGCTGACTAAAATATTCTTTGCTGAATGCAGAAATATTAATAATATGCCGCCCTGCCACAATAGCCGCTTGGCGGCTGCTCAGCACAAAGCTTATGTGACACGCTGTTGGCTTTAGTGAGGAAACTGAAATTCCTCTCCGGATGCCTCTCAGTGCTGTTGCTGCTTCTCAGTGCTTATCGATGTTGGTGTTCCTCTGCTGTCTAGGCCTTGAGTTCCCAGCCAAAACTGCTACATGACTGCTACATGTTTCCTTCGTGCACAGGGTGATGTGGAGAGCCTGGCAGACGAGGACAGTCCGTCAAATGACGAAGACCCACGCCAGCATAGCTCCAAAAAGCGGAAGCTGTCGACTAAGGGTGACAGTACGTCAGAGGAGGGCATGTTCTCGTGTGACCAGTGTGACAAGATGTTCAGCAAACAGAGCTCACTTGCCAGGCACAAGTACGAGCACTCAGGTGAGCAATTGCCTGTCTTTGTGGAGCCTGACATTTCCGTAGCACATTACTGATTTTATACCTTTTGACCTCATCAGTATAATCATCACTATCATCATCATCACCAGCCTGACTACACCCACTGCAGGAGAAGGGCTTCTCTCATATCTCCAATTAACTCTATCCTGTGCCAGCTGCAACCACCTTATCCCCACAAACTTCTTACTCTCATTTGCCTACCTAAATTCTGCCACACCCTGCTATGCTTTTCTTTTCTTGGTACCCAGTTTGTTACCTTTAACGACCATTGGTTATCTTGCCCTTGCTTTACATGCCCTGCCCAAGCCCATATCTTTTTCTTGATTTCGGCTAGCATGTCTCATACGTTTGTTCCCTGACCCACTCTTCCTTTTTCCTGTCTCTTAAATGTTACACCTATCCTTTCCATAGCTTACTGTGCTGTCTTCAATTTAAGTTGAGCCTTTTTTCGTTAGCCTCCATGCTTCTGCCCCGTAGGTGAGTACTGGTAAGATGCAGGTGTTATGCACTTTTCTCTCAAGGGATATTGGTAAACTGCCATTCATGATTCCCATGTGCTGAGGCACATGCACAGTGTGGTCACCTTGTGTGCTTCGTGATATATATTTGAACTTAAAGGGGCTCTGAAAGGGGCTCTCAATAAAGTTGCGGTATGCCTAGGATGTTAAAGGACACTGCTTGACAAATATCTTCCAGAAAGAATTTTTTAAATGCATTTTTCGGAAGCTGAGTTATCGGTAGTTAAAATTTAAATTTACGCTCTTTCGTTCCTTTCTCTCTCTCGTGACTCTTGCACACTGAAATGTCAGCACTCCCCCGCCAGCTGCCGACATGCATGTGAGATCTCCGCGGGGCAGAGCTTCCAGCCGCAGCCATGCATGACTTCAGTGGCCTATGCTCTACATAATGCGAGCGTATTATAGCCAGTCTTAAACACCCTTTTCAGGGACCGTTTAACTCAACAACATGGCTATCAACTGAAACTGCACCTCTTATTTCAAAGTGCTTAGCAGTGTCACATACTGCTCTGTCTCGATGTTTATTTCCTCTGACTTCTTTAATTTTATTCCCGTTTTTTAAGGCTGTCTATTTTTATGCCCAAATTCTGGATAGCGACAGTTTTGTGCTGTTTACACATACAAACACCTTCCCCTTGACTGTGCAGGCCAGCGACCACACAAGTGCGACGTCTGCGAGAAGGCCTTCAAACACAAGCACCACCTGACGGAGCACAAGCGGCTGCACAGCGGCGAAAAGCCATTTCAGTGTAAGAAGTGCCTCAAGCGCTTTTCTCACTCGGGCTCCTTCAGCCAGCACATGAACCACCGCTTCAGCTACTGCAAACCCTACCGAGAGAATGGCAAGTAAGGGCGCTTTGCCACGGCACTCACTCCCTCCTCCACAAGAGCAAGATAAAAAAATTTGATAAATGGTGAACGCGTTGCTGCAGCCTCTGTTGGAATGCAACAACTGCGTCGCCTGCCTGCCCATAAGATTCATGTACTACGTCAACATGAATTGCGGTGTTGGCCTGCAGTCTGCACAAGCAAGAGGGTGTGGATCAGATGCCGCGTGCAAAGATCAGTGCACTAGTTAACGCATTCCAAGGAGCGGATGGGTTGGGCTGAGCAGGACTCGAGAAACAAAAAAAGCGGCTGCTCTACTCCGTCAACAGTGTTCTTCGTGTGTTCAAGGTTTCGCGTCAGCTTCGTTCTACGATGTGCGCCCATGACCGTTTTTCCACAACGCCGCCGTCGTGGGTGTATCGGGCCTGAGTAGCGGTGCCAAGCTGCGGGGAGAGCGCACAGCTCCGCAGGAACATGCGTGGGTGTGCTTTTGAGACTCAACTGTGGTCGCCTACGAACAGTTTGAGTGGAAATAATGTACTTCGCCGGAGGCACCAGACGACGCAATTCGTCCTGTGGCTGTGGTGCAACGGATCGATTCCGGTACGACATGTCAACGTGCAAATAGACTCCAGTGTGCTCTCCTCTTCCTCCTCCTCCTCTATCAGCAGTGTGGCTTCTGAGACTGCTGGTGCTGGGAGAGGGACTTCAAGGACACGTGCGCGCGTGCTTTTTGTGAATGAGGTGCACAGGGCAGTGAGTCCTTTTCCAACATCTTTCCACGAACAAGCAAAGGCTTCTCCATTCGTGGGTGGCACCCACGACTTGCCGCAGCAGCTTCACGGGATCAAAAGAAAGTGTACATTGAGAGTGGACACCACATTGCCTGATGGCATGTTTTGCCAAAACGGACGTTGTTAAGACTGTGTATGTGTTTTTTTTTTTCATTTTATTTCTCAGTGTTCATATTGCTCTCTTTATCTTCGCTGAGACATCTAACATAAAAGTTGTTTTTATGCTGTGCTAAAGTGTTGTACACATGCTGTTCTTGGGCGTTCCTTAATGCGCGCGGGACATTTGTGTGAGCATCATGCGTTGGTGTGTGTGCGTGAGTGTTCACTGTTTACCGCGCTGTAGCAGTCTTGACATCGCATCGACAGAGTAATTGTTCATGCTGCGACTGTAGGCTTGTGAGGCGTCCTATGCGAGTCAGCTGCTCGCCATTGCTCTGTTCCTGGCATATTCTCAACTTCGACGGCCTCTGTAGCGCCTTCGGAGCTATGTTTGAGGGAGATTGTTTTTATAATTTGAAAGTACTCAGTTGATCATTTTCTTTTCTCTTCTTATTCTCATGCCAGCTTGTTAATCTGCATCATGTGTTCAAATTTGCGATGCTTGGGTAGAAGCTGCGAAATTGTACCTGGTTTTTTATATTTTTTAACTGGAAAAAAGGAAAAAATTCTGCAGCTCATACTGCTCGCAGATCACACTGGGAATTTGCATTTCAACAAGGGCGGTGCAAACTTTGAAGCCTGTGGCTAAGGATAACTTAAGCTTCCTCAAAGTGTTTACGCTAAACATTTCTTCCATAGAGCTATCTATGGCAAACAATGAAACTGTACTCTTTCTTTGCATTTGCTTGATTTTGCGAACTACTTACACAACTCGAATTCTTACGATCTTTGTATATTAGGGAGTTTACAACCTTGGGAAATCTGTCGCCTTCACAATTTTTTTTTCACTTGTTTCATTGCATTGTGTGACATTTTCATGGCTTGCTGAGCCTCTCGCATGTCATGCCCTTGTCTCATGCATATCTGTAGCTAGAGCAAACCAAAAGGATCGCACCGCAAAAAATCTGCTTGACACACCATAGTCATCATGGCACGACTAGTCGTTTTCGTCATCGGGATTGACGTGCAATTTTTCTGAAGCCAAAGAACCCAGAGAATATTATTTTTGTCCATGCTTCGCCAGCCTCCGTATTGTGTCTTGCCGATAAGCACATGGAGTCACAAAGAGCTTACTTTATATTCCGTTTCCGTTGAAGCGCTACAGCAGGTGGTACGGAGGAGAGAAAAACTAGCATTTAGTGGTATGCAATCAGCTCGTGTACATAGAAGATTCCGTTTTGCCTTACTGTTTTTTTTCTCGTGTTCTGCTTTTTCATTTTTTTTTTCAGCTACTCGTTTCACAAGCGTAGTGTGCAGCAACACTGCGTCGTGTTTGTCACATACTCTCGTGAATGTGTATAAAGGTGAGGTGAATTTAATGCGACAGCACAGACGTGCAGCCCCGCGTACGCAATGCAATCTCAAAGCGCGTTCTTCACACGCCATATTTGAAGATATATAAATATTATATAAACATATATATTATATATATAATACATGCACACACAAAGATTCTGCCAATTTACGAGAACAGAAGGCTTTCCACTCCCTTCTTGTTTTCTCACGTTCGCGCTTCCGTGTTGCGTCGTTTGTTCCATGGCGTGGAGGCTTCTGTCAAACACTTCTAAGTGATTGTTCGCAAAAGTCCAATCATCCTCGAGTACTTTCTCTCTTTGGCACTTAAACATATTGGCATTTGGAAAGTTATGTTTGGGAATAATCTTTACAAAGTACCTTTTACTGAATTTGACCTCCGGCTGCATGGTTCTTTGGAACCGAATATACTGAAGAGCAACTTGTCAAATTTGATGCTTTGTTTTTTTGCACGCAATTTCAACGGAAAAGAGCAATGCCAGACCATGGTTTTGCAAACTTTTGTTATTCAGTATAGATCACCTGGAATCACAGAAACCTCTGCCTGGGCACACATCGCCACTCGCATTTTTGTAAATGCCATTGTATAATCTCTCTGTTTGTGTTTCTCGCAAATCTCATATGGCTAGTGCGTACCAAAGAAGACCTGGTTGTTAGTCATGTACTGTCGATGACTGCGGCCACCCTGTACATAATACGCAAAAAACAGAGAAACGCTGCAGTGCAAACTGACGTTGCGGCAAGCTACGTTTCTTCAGTATTGTTTTTTATGTGACTTATGCTTTAGTTATTGTTTTGTTTTTGTTTTTTGTACGTGCCACGTGAAGATGTGACTGTAGTACTCTTGCACCCTCGTTCAGGCAAGCGTCGCGCTCGTGCAGGCCCTTCGGTGCATACAACAAATAAGGCTAATGTTTTGGGTAGTTTTCTCTCAGTTATCGATTGCCGCTTGGGCACAGGTGCCGTGGAAACAAGCGGTTGACCTAAGACACACTACTGTGTTCCGAAACGCCACTAGTTCATTTCTTGACTCCATTCATGACTTAAGTATTTCTTCCATGTCGTAATTACTCACTCCCGCACTTCCCTTGAAATTCGAGAAGTGCGAAGTGGGTGTTCGTTTTCCTCTTAAGAACACTTTTCAAGTCGCAGGCAGTCTTCGCGAGCTTTACTCTCAAGATAACTTCGCCGCATTCTTACAACAGTCTTGATTTTCTGTTTTTCACACCTGAAATATTGCAAGCCATAGTCTTCATTGGCAGTTGGATCTTATGACGGCGCTGTCGAGATTTCACCAGCGATTCGTAGACAAAGTTTGCTTGGCTGCTCTCGCTCTGTCCCATCGTCCTGCCATATTATTATCGCTTCATCCCACGCAGTTCTTTGTGCAATATGAACGTCAACTAAGTCTGGAAAGTAATTGGCAGTTATAATCCAATGCTAGCCTAGTCGAGGAAGAAAACATGAATCTTATTGCTCTGTGCTGTTCATTTTGTTATTATGTTTTTAGCATACTGGAGACATATACCGGTTTACTGGACGCCTCCTTCGCATGCATAGCAACATGAGTGCGGTCAGCCGGGGCCGCTGCGCTTGCGCAGCCGGCATCCGTTAAACCGGTATACATCTCCACTAGTACGTCTCTGATATGCCAAACACATAGCTGTCATACGTGACTTTACCCGCTTGTGTTTTACCCTGGCGCAAGAAGCGCACTGACGTACTTAACAGCCGGCTCCAAATTTATGTGACCTAACAGTGAGCCGATTAAAGGGCCTCTGTGATTACTTGTATGTTGAAGTCACCATAAAATAGATGGAAAGAGGTATTAGAACCAACCGTTAAAAAGAAAAGATAAACAGGGGCGCAAGAAGTTTGGAGTCGGCTGGTAAGGCGGTATGGGCTGCTGCAAGCACGTCGGAGCTTTGCGAAAAGTTAATGGAAAAAGCATAAAAGACTTGGAGATAGATTCGAAGAGCATTTTTGACAGACATCAAAGTTCCATCTCTGCATTGCTGTCATTCATTTCAGTTTCTTTGTCGTTAGGTTTGTTTCCGCGCAGGTCGCAAATTTCTGTTTGTCTCCCCCCTAATCAAATTTCTATTGGGCGTACAGATTGTAGCCTAATTGATGAGTGTACCTAGTCACTCTGTATTATAGTTGATATTCATTTCTTGCCCCATCCGCATCTTTCATTTTGTTTCCTTTGTAGTGCTTCTGTCAACCCAGTGTAAGGTTAAAGGTCAGTTTAAAAGTAAGATACAAACACTGGAAACCTTCAGGGAACACCTCCCTTTCTTCTTTCACTACCTCCTTTATCCTTCCCTTACAGCCCAGTTCAGGTGCCCCTCGAGAAGTGAGACAGATACTGCGCCATTTCCTTTCCCCAAAAACTAATTATTAATTATTATTATTAACACCGATGCAAGGAATTCTTGCCCTGACTAAGCTTCGACGCATCTGCTTTAGGTTAATACTTCTCACTGGTGCTTTTCATGCAACTTCCTTACTGAAATGTTCCATATGATCAGTGCGTATGAAATCTTGGGAAATCTGGAGTCCCTATGTTATGGGAAATATACAGAAACCTGTATGCTTCCCATATGGCATTTGAGATGTTATTCAGGGTTCGCATTAATTTCGACTTTTTCATTGAGTTGTCCATATAGTCCAAATAGACTATGTTCCGCATCATCGAGCTATACGGAATCTTTACTTGGAACGTTTCTCCAGGGTACAGTCTTTCTATTTGGCTTATGCTTGTTTTGCTCTCAGGTCCCGAGCTCTGCTGTTGTAATACAAAGGTCTGAGTGTGCTTTCCGTTCCTGCAGTTGATTTTTGTTTCTGTCCCAGCTTTTTTATTTGCTAGTCTGTGCTTTATAGTGTTATGCGGTTTGAACTCGTAAAATCCAATGAGAGAGCTCTCTTGCTCATATATTGCTGTGTTATTTCTCGAGCAGAAGTTTAGTATTACCTGAGAATAGTATACATGCTGTTCCTTACGACATGTGCCAAAAAGAAAAGCCTGCGAGTTTCTTTATGCCAAAGATAATTGATCTTGTGATGTTTTGATTACGCCGTTCCGAAAGCTCTCTAAAGAACGGTGCAAGTATTTCTGCAAAACCAAGCCAAACTTTGTTACTGGGCCTGTTTCGATAGTGCTCGGCTCTGGAGACCTAATTTAGGGGTGAGAACAACGATGTGTGGTGATCATAGAGATGTGCCAAAGTGGATAGCTCCGTTATGCTTGGGTCTGTTCCTAATTGCCGTGCATGCGGCTTTTTGCTGGGAATTCTGTCATGGTGCAGTTCTGTGAAGCGACATCGAGTGCTGCTCAAGAGTTCATGCTTTGTTTATGTGCACCTGTTCACCATGTTGGATCATTACTGCAATGTTTTTTATCTGGTGAAGTCACGAGATGTTCTAGACTTAGGCAGCGTTGCAAAAATGCCTACATTCTAGAGTAAACAACTGCGCTACTCGGGCTTTTTTGTGTCTCAGAATTGATTTTAAACAGCCCGATCAATACTTGCAATATTTTCATCCTAAATATTTTTTTCCAAACAGAGTTGATTTTTTTTTTTCTGGGATCACACCGGGAGCTTCTCTCAGCAGCACTTGATATTACTAACGCAAAAACGAACTCTCTCACTTAACATTGCAGTGTGCTTTCATATGCGCTGCATTTATGCTAAGTCATTTTATGTGCCCTTCACTAACTCCTTCTTTGGGCTTTACGTAGACACTTATATTACCTCATGTTTTTCTTCACGAAAAAACCCTCTAGGCGTACTCCCGCTGGAAAAGCCGTGGGGAAATTTCCTCCATTTCCCCCTGCCGCGGACTTGCTTATAGAGATTTTTATGCCCCTGTAACCACTCGTTTCTTTGACGCAGATGCAGTCAGATGCAGATGATTTCACGTGCATTCATATTTCATGCACCACTTGTGGATATTTCATGCACCACTTGTGGTGGCTACCTGCGCTTTGAGACTTTCTTCAGAGGTACAGGACGACAAGGGACACTTTTCTGATTTGATCTGTGTTTTGCATTGTATTTTGGCGCCGTTATATTTCAGTGCAGCTGAGTAGTTCTGGTGTAATTAAAACTTTCTGCAGAATTTCTAAAAATCTTTCCACCGTCCACGCGCATCGCAAAGGTGAAACTTAAAACTTATGTTCCTCATTGGCTGCACTTAAATGCCTTGTGATTTACATGAAGCGCGTCACCAGTTGTTAAAAAACTTGTATGCTTGAACAGCCATCTTTGTATGCCTGTACTGTTATCGTGATCTATAAACTACACAAGAAAAGCGAAGTTAAGTGAACTTAAGTGCAAGGAAACTGTGGCTGAGAGCAATTGCTTCCACTTGAGGCCTGAACCCTTCAAATCTTTGCACTTTACTACCAAAACGAGTGGTTTGTTTTTACCTATCACGATCGGCAATGGCTGGTGTCTCGTCATTTGCCTTGACTGCTGAAATTGAAAATGAAACACGCACAAGGTGCAAGTGCGTTGCCGAAGTTTTATTCTTGAGTTCTGCATTACCTGTGCACAAGAGTGCACTGGTTTTTAATTTTTGTTGTTTCATTATTTTGTGTCGTCTGTGTAAAATTTATATTTTGTATAAAGCTTTTTGTTAACAACTGATCCCAATTGTGTGGAGTCTCGATGGTGCATGCGCTGCTCTTGTGAATAGGCAGAGCACTACCAACCAGCAGGTGTCGGTTCCTTGCTAAAGCTGCTAATGACTTCGCCGAGATGGCGCCACCGACCATGGTATTGCGGTTACGCGCTGCCTACAAGCTGGTGGTACAGGGGTCATCGCTAAAGCCCATCAGTAGACACAGCTACTAAACTGTTCTCCTCAACTACACGGAGCGAAGCAATACTTACAACCCGAAAGAGTCCGCAGATGTTTGTATGGTGCCGAGATGCCATTTTTATAACATATACTTGCGGAATTGAACCCGCGTGTGATCTTCTACACTTAAGTTTGGATTCAGGTTCATCAAAATTTGTTTATTGTAAAGAGTGGGGTATGCCCAGTCGGCCCCACTCAAGTACCCGAGGATGCCAACTTAAAAAAAATAAAACCCTGGTCGTCGACAGCAGATTGTAAGCATTAAATGCAGTGCTGGAAAGTCACAGTGCATTCCAAGATGGCTCTTAGATATTGGTAGCCGCCGCACTTGAGTAATGAGGAGCGTCGCGCATCAGCCGCCTTTCTTTCCTTACCTTTTTCTCTGCGAGGGACAGCGCGCTCGGCTTTCTTTGGCGCTTTTTATGGATGGCGAAAAGCGCGACCAGCGCTCGTCACGTGCCGAATTGAAGAGGAGATGATGCCAGTGTGGTGCGTGTTACACAAGGCACCTCCGCTCCGTCGACCGCCAAGTAGAACAAAGTAGAGCTGGTTACTGGCCGTTATGATAGATGACTCCACGGGACCGGGGGCACTAGAGTCACTGGAAAAATCGGGGGCACGCGAAAAGCGGTGAGTGCGCGCTTTTCTCGCGCCCCCGGTCCCGTGGCGCCATCTATCATCACGGCTAGTAACCAGCTCTAATTTGTTCTAGTTGGAGGTAGACGTATGCGAAGGCGTCTTGTGTAACACGCACAAAGCGCGCTCTCCCCTCGAGACCGGGACCCGCCGCGGTGGCTCAGTGGTTAGCGCGCGGCTACTGATCCGGAGTTCCCGGGTTCGAACCCGACCGCGGCGGCTGCGCCCGTGTGCTGTGCGATTTCAGTGCACGTTAATGATCCCCAGGTGGTCGAAATTATTCCGGAGCCCTCCACTACGGCACCTTTCTTCTTTCACTCCCTCCTTTATCCCTTCCATTACGGCGCGGTTCAGGTGTCCGCCGATATATGAGACAGATGCTGCGCCATTTCCTTCCCCCCCCTCCCCCCCCCCCCCCCCAAAAAAAAAAAATCAAACCATCCGCGAGACCGGCCGTGGCTTTACGTAATGATGGCAACACACGTGCCGTTGTCACCTCGCTCTCAATGTTATCAAGGGACTTTAGCTACAGTGAACTAGTACTTTCTAGTTCACGGTACTTTAGCTCTCAAGTGCCACCGGGACTACGCATGCGCTTCTCGGGCTGCGAGACGGAACTTGGGCTACCTCGCTCCGCGAGCTTGCTTCGCCCACTCCGGGACTACGAAGAGATTTTGTTGACGCATGCGCCGCTCCGGTGGCGGCGTGCCGGGTAGGCGCCAGATGGTGGCGGAAAGTTTCGCCAGTGTTAGTTCTGGTTCGTGTTCGTGTTCTCCTTCGTTCTAGTGCCAAGGCCATCTGCGACGCGCCGACATTAGGAGCTATAAGCATTTCATGCTTAAAAAGACAGAAGAGAACAGTGGAGAAATACGACTTAACTCTTTCTCTATGGTGTGAAAAACAAACACGTTTTGTAGGTTTTAGCAGTTTTAGTTAAATATTTTTAATCCAAGAGCTATGACGTTTAAAATTTAATGCACATGACGAAACGAAGCAATAAAACACATTTCTAATACAATAAGCTTTCTTAAAGTTCTTAGAGGTTTCTTAAAGGTTTTTTTTTTTTTTTGCGAAATCGATGTTTTTAGACAAAATTCGAAGAAAGCTTAGAAGGACGGACTTATATCCAAAAAGAACAAAGTTCAAAGAAGGTTTGGAATGTATGAAATCTCTGCTTATTCAATAGCAGATACTTCAAGAAAAAAAATCAAAGTTCTGATTTGTACATCTCTTTTTCTGGCTAGAAAACAATATCTTTTGCCCCGAAGCTGTAGGACGAACCCTGCTCAGTACAGACGGCGTGAAATCCCCTTTAAATGGTGTGGAAACCGTACAGATGAGACAACATTGGTAACGTCGACACCTGTTTTAAACCGACCACTGCGTCGAGCAAACGGACCCAAATGAGGAACTATAACCGATGTGCTGCCACGGATTTTCGGGACTGGTTCCTCGGGGCCTCTTCACCCTTTGAAGTAAAGGAGGATGGTGGAACAACATCCTCAGGGTTATTGCTACCTATATTGCCGACAAAATCAATCGCGAACACAGCTGGATCACAAGATTTGTCGCGTTTCAGGGTACGTACCACGCTGACGGAGGCAATTATTCTGCACGCTTACATTACGCAGTTTGTCATATCCGTACCTTTAGTTCAGCGTACGCAAACAGAGATGCAACGCCAACTTCTGGGGTGCCTCCATGCGCGCGCTTCGCCGCCGTTCAGGTTGAGGACAACCGCGTTCGCAGTTTTGTGGCTCACTCCGTAGACAGTCAACGGATACCGCGCAGCTGGATGTAGATTTTTGCAAAAAGAAAAAAAAAGAGGGGGTAGGGGTCACTGCGTTAAGAATTTGAATAAAGCACCGAAATAAGCATCGACGGTGAAAATGGCCCACGACTGACGCTCTATAACATTTAGTTGTTAATATCCAATCGACGACGGCATTTATTGACAGCAGAAAACCATGTCCCCGCCAGCCGCGTCAGGACGTTTTGGCTGGCGGCTGGACGATGAATAATTAGAGAACCAGGCAGCGACGGTTCGAAAGAATAGGTGGCATATGGCGCACTCTGTTTTCAAATCGTGTTCTCAATCACCGGCTAGCCCATCTACAGACAGTATGCTGCCGAGCGGAGTAGAAAGCAGTGATGTCAGGAAGAGCGCAGAGAGGGTCAGGGATCGAACACGTGTTAATGGCGTCCTAATCGAAATCAAGACGAAGAAATGGGCTTGGGCAGGGCATGTAATGCGAAGGCAAGATAACCTTAAAGGTAAAAGACTGGATTCCAAGAGAAGGCAAGCGTACCAGGGGGCGGCAGAAAGTTAGGTGGGCGGGTGAGATCAAGAAGTTTGCGAGCATACGGTGGGCGCAACTGGCAAAAGACAGGGTTAATTGGAGATACATTGGAGAGGCCTTTGCCCTGCAGTGGGCGGTCAGGCTGATGATGATGCTGATGATTACTTACACTGCGCAAACACGATCAATCCGATGGCTGCCACTCGTCGCGCTTGATCTGCACGTAGTGGCTTCTGCAGTGGCTTCATGTAGTGCCCAGAATCATAGTAATACGTTCACTTCTTTGCAAAATCTCCCGGGTGCAAAATGCTGAGCGCATGCGAATAGTTTAACTCTCGCTGAAGCACTGTTCTCACCTCCAAATAGTAGAGATGACTAGGAGGTCGAATAGGACTGTCAAGCGCATCGTCCAGTATTATATATAGCAATGCAGGTCTCATCAGCGACGCTCTTCATAAACTGCGTCCTCGTGTAAGGACTGCAGCTCAGGACAAGCTTAGGATATTCTCCGGGTCGCACAGGCGAGCTCCTTCAGCACCGCCATGGAGGTAGTCTTAACTCTGGTGTGTTTGCAAGCGTGTCGACAATAAAAAATACGGCTGGCAGAAGGTAAGTTCATTACCCACATGGCGGCGCTGAATCCACGCCTCTCAGACGCAAGCAAGACGGCCCTTCTGAAGTTCGCCACTGCAAGCGCTATCTGAACCATGGACGAGTGGAAAAATCAAAATTTTCCCGACGCATCCACCTTCACAACAAGCTGAGGCCAAGAGCAGCGTGTATGGCGTCCTGTCAATGCCCTCTACGATCCCAGTTACGTGCAGGAAGTCGCATCGAGGAGTCGCACCGCTGTCATTGTTTGGGCAGCTATGTTCCGAGGTAGAGTAGTGCTTTGCACCATATTGAAGAAGCCCTGACATAGGCAAGTTGTGACACCTTTGAATACGTCATGATCCCACGGGTGTTGGACGGCCCTTTTTCTGATGGAGAGTTTCTGCTCGAACACGATCTGCCACCTGTCCACACCGTAAATGTTGTTGATAAGCTCCTGAAAAACCGAAGAGTCTCTCCAGTGGGTGCTCAGAAGGGCAGACCTTAGCATTGTTGAGGCAGAATGGGAGAATGAAAGCCGGGCTGTACAAAAGAGGATTGCACAGTTCATCCGCTGATGAGCCATGGAGCGAGGTAGAAGAAGAATGAATACGCCTTCTAAATGAAGATAGTTTTGTCGAGAATCCGTACGCGTCGCTCCCGTCGAGGATGCACGTCATCGCCGTTCAAGTTGCCGTTACCCGCTACTAAGGAGTCAAACAGCTCCTTTATTTTCCTTATTAGTCATTAGAATTTTGTTCTCTCTTATTTCTTTTCATTTTACCAATGTAATCGTCGCAAAACTGAGGCTTGTTTTTGTTTGTTTGCTTTATATTTAAAAGACAATCCTCGTTGCTATATTTGCTCCCTAGGGAGTCCGGCAACGGTAGCAACGGCAGCGCGCTGCCGCGTCACTAGTGCTTCTATGCTAAAACTCCCTATTAAAAATATCTCGCCGCCATATCGTACCCGGTTCTGCCTCTCCGATCGACGCTGATGCGCTCCGGAAGTGTTGAGTCTGTGCCAAAAGCGTTTTTTCGTCCTTTCCTTTAAAGCTCTTTACTTCACCGTCCTTGTTAAGCCGCTGCGGTGGCTGAGTGGTTATGGCGCTCGGCTGCCGGCGCGAGAGACGCGGGTTCGATCCCGGCCGCGGCAGTCGAATTTTAATGGAGGTAAAATTCTAGAGGCATGTGTGCTGTGCGATGTCAGTGCACGTAAAAGACCCCAGGTGGTCGAAATTTCCGGAGCCCTTCACTACGGCGTCCCTCGTAGCCTGAGTCGCTTTGGGACGTTAAACCCTCCATAAACCAAACTTCACCGTCCTTGGTTTGTTTTCTATTTTTTTTTGTGCCGCTGTCAGTCAACGCTTTTTCTGTATAAGTATATAAATGCCTTAGCTGCCCACATGATATCGTCCAATTTCCTCAGGCGTTCTTGATATAATATCTTACCGTGAGCTCCCCGCGTTTAGAACGATGCCCACTCCATATACCCCTGTACTGCCTCGTTTGCGGCTTTGCCGTGGGCACCTAGTGATAATTTTCCAACAGCTCTCTTAAAGCTAATCACGACTGAACTTCTGCACTTAGGAACAAAACTGCATTCCCGAAAGTAAGCCCTAGCACCGTTATTGCTAGTACTCCTATCATGCGCGGCGCAACATCTCGCAGTTATTTCCATATTATTTATTTGTACATAATGTATATAACCCCTACCCCTATCCTTTCTCACTATCGCACCACCCCCCCTTTTCTTTCCCTTTCCGTGTCCTTTTATTCCCGCTAGTCGCAGCTCAGGTGCTTCAAGTTCCGACGGCAGATGCCGCGGCTAGCAACATCTTTTCCTTCCATTCTTATTTTATTAATAAATAGCCACTAACAACCGTTATTCCGTTCCAAATACCTCTCAGTATAGTTCATATTTGTTGTACCCCCCATACACGGCCGATCTTGAGTGGGCGCCCTCCCCTACAGACCGGCTGTTCTACAGTGTCGCCGTTCCACATAGTGTTCTACTTTTCATAATCGCGGCATAAAAACCTTGACAACATGCGCCATCTAGTAGCATAAACAAAAGTTGATGTAAAGTCTTTTTTCTCTAAAAGATGGCAGTACAAGTCTCAACAAAGCTGACTTGTTGAAGGAAAGTAACTTTGCCGGTGGCGCGCGGCGGTTCTTTTGTGCGTGTTTGTCGGTTGTGAGCTGCTTTCGAGTTATCTGTGTCAAACACGCATCATTCGTCCTTGGACTACAAAACGACCTCCTGCTTTTGCGCCACTTACCGCTGTGCGCAGTACGAGAGGTAAGAGAGGTACTTTACGCTGAGGCGGCCCTTGCAACTCAGAAAGGAGCTCCTCAACTTCATCAATAGAGTTTGGGAGACTGGCGATGTTCCTCCGTCATGGAAGGTGGCCCATGTAGTTCCGGTACTGAAGCCTGGCAAAGACATGACAGACCTTGCCTCATATCGCCCAATGTCATTGACCTGCTGTGTAGCTAAGTTGATGGAGGAGCTGGTAAATGAACACTTATCATGGTGGCTTGAGGACAGCAAGGCACTGCCATCCTGTATGACAGGATTCCACCGAGGTCTTAGTGCCCAAGATAGCGTCTTAGACTTGATCAGTCACACTGAACACCAGAGAGCTTTCGGCCTTTCCAGCTTGGCCATTTTTCTTGATGTTGCGAAAGCTTACGACAGCGTGCTTCAGAGCTCAATTCTAAACAGTTTGCAAGGCATGGGCATACAGGGCCATATGTTAAGGTTCATTTACAAGTTTATAAGTGATCGCGCGGTTCGTGTACGGTCAGGGAGTACGTTAAGCACCGAAAGGGTTCTATCACGAGGTGTGCCTCAAGGAAGTGTTCTTTCCCCCACGCTCTTCAACGCCGTAATGGCTGGCCTACCCGATTCGTTGAAAAAAAGATGCAGGCAAGTGCGTATGTCACTTTATGCTGACGACATCTGTATTTGGATTACTGGCTACCAACACAAGCGATTAGCCCTGGTAGCTCGACAGGCTATACTTTCGACACAGGCTTACCTTCAAGGTGTGGGGTTGTCTTTGTCAGTGGACAAATCCGGCTTTATTCTGTTTCCAGGTGCAGGAAGACGTCAAGCGCGGTTGAAGATAGACCTTGGTCACTCTTGCATCCGTCAATTCAACCACGCGCGTTTCCTGGGCGTCATTATTGACTCCCGTCTACAGTGGCGAAAAGCTGTAGACGCGATTGTTTCATCTGTATCTTCTCGACTCAATGTAATGCGTAGAATTGCACGTGAGCAACGGGGAAACCATCCTTCTTCAATGGTCAAACTTCATGAAGCGCTGGTGGTCAGCCGGATAATGTATCAATTACCTTTAATTTCCCCCTCGGCATCACAACTTGAGCGTCTCGAAGTTGTCCGCAGAAAGGGCCTAAAAAGAGCCATTGGAGTTCCCCAGGCGGCTGCGAATAAGGCAGTACTTCATGAGTCCCTATCGAAACCTCTTAGCCTTATCGCTTCTCAGAGACTATTAATGCATCTTGACCGCTTAGGAGAGACGGTAGCTAGGCGATCCCTTCTCCAGCGGCTCTGCAAGAGATATGAGTCGAAGGCTTACTTGGCACTCAATACTCCTAGTTCCTTAGGCATTAATGTCCGAAGGCAAACGAAACGGTTGAAACCCCCCTGGTCTTTTCCGACCCTCGACTGTAAGGTCACAATTCCCCATGTGAGCGCAAAGCGCAGCTCTCCTTTGGCAGCAACGCGTTCGCTTGTACTGGAATACTTGGAAACAGAGTATGCCTGCCATCTTCAAATTTTCACGGATGGTTCTGTGGACAAGGGAAGGAGGGATGATAGTGGGCTAGGGTCAGGGGTCAATATACCTCGCCAAGAAAGACAGGTATATTGCACTGTATCATGAGTACGGGGAGGATAGCATTCTCTCCGACATATAATGATGGACTAAAATGTGGCTTTCAAGGGTACGACCTGAATCAGTGATCAATATGTCAATAGCTTTATGCGCTCTGGCAACCCATCCTGGTCAACGCCTTGAGCAGGCGATCCTAACTCACTCTAGTAATCGTTTTGAGGTAACTAATAAAGGCGGAAAGAACGTTCGGAAGTTCTGAGAAGACGCTAAAAACTTGCGGAACTATTTGTTTCATGTTTTTGCGTTCTCGCGAGAGGTCTGACGTCTATGACTGACGAATGTTTCAGAAGTGTATAGGATCATATTAGACGTCAGCATGCCTCTACTATGACGCTGTGCCACGCTGTGCTATGGAGGAACGCGATGCGTAATGTATACAGTGCATAGACATAGTGGCGCTACCGATGAAACCTGTAGTAGTGTATTTTTCGGTGTCACTCAGGACAGGGAATTCTCGATGCTTTCACACCGCGTTCACGCCTGAATATTTTCCATTCGCATTCGATTCGCATTCCTTTCGCTTGTTTTGCTCTCCGATTCGTATGTGACATTCACAGCAAAGCTCCTTCAATAGCAGGTTATTTGGCTCCAACTCATAAAAGTGAATGTGATGACTGTCCGCATCCATGCCTAGTTAGTGTCAAAATGCCTTCGCATCCCTTCTGAGGACAACCCGACCTTCTATATCCATAAGTGCTTTTTTAGTAGTCGGAAAATGATGCCATTTTTATTGACCTCGCTAACTTGCTAGCTTGCACAAATTGCGCGCCACTTGCACGGGACATGAAGCACGGAGTAACATGCCACCGCGGTAAAATCCTCTACGAGATGGCAGCGCAAATTCAAGCTCTTGTGAATAAACGCCAGGCGGCCATTTATTATGTGCTTTAAGCTTTTTTTGTTATTCAATGTCTGCGTGAATATGCACCCCAGGAATATTTATCACAGGTCAAAGCAGACGTAGCAGACCTTAGTAAGCATTGCGGTCTTATCGAAACTCGTTGTAATCCGACGAGTTGTGTAAGAGTAAATCCGGCCCCAGACACGGTCTTGGGACAAGTATCGAGATAACGATGATTTTTGGAAGTAGAAAATTCAAGAACTGTCCACGCGTACACAGAAATGGTCGGGAAAGGAACTGTCCATTTTCGCGCGCGCAAATATATGTAGCGTGTACCTGGTTTCAAAAGTGTGCTATTTGTTGCAGGTCCTTTCGTGCTCTCGTCTTAGCATTCCAGAGTTTCATCGTCTCTTCGCAGTTTTTATTTGGCAGTCCTCATAGGAGAGGACTAAACGCGATAATTTATTTCTGCGTTTGAGAAAAGGGGGTCTTTCCTTGCCACACTTGTACCTGAGGCAGGTGGTACGTCAAGATTTATGTTTCTTCGTGATCAACGCGACCCTTTCCTGCGTACTTTTATTTAAGTGAGGCTTTCTTCGGCTTTGCCAAACTATGTTATTTCCACTGTAGACGGGATGCGATAGAGTTTAAGTAGATTTTTGAAAGAAGTGATCTTTGCTTTCCGGTTTCTAAATGTTATGTTCAGTTTGGAATACCTTTCAAATGTCCCACGTAGGAAATTGCTAAAAGTTTTGCTTGACTGTGTCTTCCCTGAGCCAATATGTCGATCGCTGCATAGTGGAGGCCAAGGAGGAAATGTTTTAAAAAGATTAAGGAAAATGGTGGTGCCAACGGGTGTGAAGACGTTTTTCTTCAAGCTGCACACTGGTACGTTGCCGGTTAAAACATGGATGGAGGAGAAGAGGTTGTTTTTACCATGGGGTGTGACTGCTTTTTGTGTCAATAGAACAGAGTCAATAGATACAGGTCTTTATTGATTGCTGGGATGCGCTGCTATTTTGGGACGTGCTCCAGCGTACAGTAAAGAAAGACTTACTCTCGACGCCGTATGGGATAGGATTCCTGGAGGTTGAGCCGGATCTTTATAAATACGATGTAATTTTTCTTCTTGGCCTGCACAGAATTTGGCGATGCAGGATGGCTGTACGACACTGCGATGAAGATGCGCGGTCTGTCCGAGATTACTTCAAATAAAGCATATTTAAGCTGCGTGAAGTATACAAGGAGCTATGTTTTAGAGATGAAGTTATCGAGTTGATGGGAGAGTTGTGTTCCTTGAAACAGTTTTTATTTTCTCACGTGAGTGAAACGCATGTCCGCTCTTGATGTTTGAGAGTGCAACGCAGAACATGTTTGTGATCTGTTGTAAACTGTCAAAATAGGCAGTAAAGACAGAAAAGTAGCGTAGTCGTTAACACGGTCGGCTGCGGTACGGAAGGATGGTGGTTCGAATCCCATCTTGCACGAAGATTTTTGTTATCCGAGTTAAAGAGCGTAACGGACGGACGGACGCGAGCATGAGCCATTACAGGCTTTCGCCTTAAAAAACGTGAGGCTATTTCCGATTACGTCTAGCTGGCAAGCATGGAAACTGTGCTATGTACGTTCAGCTGTGCTGTTCGTGCATTTACTCTTTTTTCTTTATTGTGTTCGTGCATTTACTCACACATGGTAGCGGAGACACGTCTATTTTATCTGCTGTTGCTCGTGCCCTGGGTCCCGAGGATTTTCTTCTTCTCAGCCCTCAGCAGAACCATAGACAAGCGCGAGTACTCTATTTTTCCGCTCATCCTCTTCTATTCGGATGTCTTTCCGTCCCATGGAAAAGCAGGTGTTGCTAGGGCGAAAGAGAGGGATCGTTAAGTGTAAAGCTGGGCGTATGTAGATGTGACGAAAGAGCTACCCAGAAGCAGTTGCTTAACGAGGCAGGGCTCCTATCTTCTTCATTGCTTTCTCTCTCTCTCCATAGTGTTGAGATTTATCTTATACAGCGAGAGCTGTTAAGCGCTCGTGCTGGGTTTCGCGTCGTCGTCGTCATCGCAGTAGTAGTGCATAGTAGTAGCAGAAGTATGTCGAAGTAGTCGTCGACGTAACCAATGGGATCACTGCCATTGGAACCACTGGGAAGGTGGTTACCGTGGAAGGAGGAGGGTATGGTGAGAGCGTGAAAAGGCGTAGCCGGAGGGCGGTTACAGTAGAAGGAGGAAAAAGAATATGGCAAGAACGGAGGATGAAAAGAATGGGAAAGAACAGAGGAGGAGGTACATGTTACAGAAAAAATAACCAATTGCATTTACAATTATTCTTCTGAAATGTAAATGATTACAGCGGTCAGTTAAATCTCTAGAAAAGTAACTGAATAATTGCAGAAAAGTAATCGATTACTAGTGCGTTATTTTCTTTGAAACTTTTATTGCCATAACACAAATCTACTCACATTGCAATGAACTGCTGCAGCTTGCTTGATATTTTGTTGCACGTTGTTGATTGTCAAGAAGAGGGGTTTTTCGAATCTGTAGTCGCTAATTTTTCCACGTTTTTTTTTTCGCGAAATGATCACCAGCTACGCTGAACGTTTTCTCAGTGTATGCACTGAAGGCAAGGGCCGTATGATAACGCATGAACACCTTGCGCATCAGCTCGTAGTTGCATACGAATGCCTGCCGCTGGGGCTTGCCTGCCTTGTCGTGGCCCAAGTTAGCAACGGGTTCGGAACAGGAACGGTGCCTCCTGAAACAGAGTAGGGAGAGCCTGAGGGTACTGAAGAAGGCTACAATTTATTTACATTTTTCAAGTAGTCAAGTTTCGCACGTTGAAGCCTGTGGAGAAAAGACGCGGAGTAAGCACGTGATCAGTACGCTACTACGCTACTGGTACACACGCAGTCGGGCTGAATGCCACAGTCTGCTGCTGTTGAGCCGGCCCCGACCGCTTCCCTACCGACCTGACCGGTTCGGCGTGAAACTTGCTTGTCGGTTCGACGACACCGTGCGAGCCACGGGCTGATTTCTACATCAGCCCGGACGCATCGCAACTCCGGGGTAAGGCCTCGCACGCTCTGCGGGACCTCGGCCATGGAGTCACCCAAGGAAGCCCAGGCCAGCAGGTCGCAACGCCCTCCACGCCCGCAAGGACCCCGCGCCTTGAGCGCGGATCCTTCTCTTCCCCGGGACCTGGACCTGAAGAAAGTCCCTGGATTGACTACGCTTCTGCTGGAAGCGCGACGCTGTCAGCTTAGCGCCGCTTTCACGCGCGCTGCCGCTGACGAGCAATGCGGAGCAATGGCCGTCTCTTCCGTGCCCGTCCCCACGTTGCGCAGAGATGAGGCGGCAGGCCTACTCAGTTCCAGGAAGCAGCCGCCAGCAAGCACGTGGACCAGTTGCCCCCTCCAGCTGTCATGGACAGTGGCGTCAACAGAGGAGGCCAGGGACGACGACGGGAGCAGCGAGGAGGAGGAGGAGGAGACAACGAAGCGCGAAGCATTGTGCTCTTCCCCACTCGACCATTTCCTTCCTCCTTCTCTTCTTTCCGGGAGGGAGAGCAGCCGGGGGACCACAATGGAGTCTGCTTCCAAGGAAACCCGGACTTCGGCATTCGACTCAATGGGCCATTCGGCCACCCCCTCCCCGCAATGGGGAGGCCTCCAGGAGGAGCGGACGACCGCCGAATCACCGGTCAACAGCGCGCCGATGACGACGGCGGTCGAGTCCCTTGTTTTCTCGCAGGATCTCGGCGTTCCCCCTGCTGCTGCGGCGCCGTCAGCGCGAGGCGTGGACAACTCCGCGATCCCAACTGCCCTGAATGGAGCCGCGCAGCTCACCGCAGCGCGCGGCACCAATGAGCACGCCCCCCCCCCCCCCCCCCCCGCCAACGCTGCGGAGGCCAGCCGCGCGCTCGTACCGTGGCGCGTGGCCTCATCCAAGGCTCAACGGCGGCGACATGCTGCCTTGAAAAAGGCAGCCGAGGCGGTCCAGGCCCCCGACAACGTCGTGGGCACCACCTTGTTCCGGCCAGCTGACCGCGGCGTGGCCTTTTCCAAGGAGCAGGGATGGGAGCTCGCGGAGGAGCTTGGACCACGGCCGGGCGTACTGGCGCGTGCGTGTCAACACGCGCCGCAACGTGGTGGCCGTGGACGTGGACAACGAGGCCACCATGCGCGCACTGCTTGCCACTACCATCGTCCGTGGCATCGCGGTGCGCGCGAGGGAGCCTGCTGCCCGCAACATATCCATGGGTCTGGTGTTTGTAGGTGGACGCCCGGCGCACTCCAGAACAACTCATGGCCGGTCTCGAGTCTACTGTCCCCGTCGTGTCGGCGTCGCTTTCTGGGAGCACTGTGGCCCTCAGATTTGCGGCGCCGGCGCCACCGGGGGCAGTACGTCTCTCTTTTCAGGAGGCGTCTGGTGGTTCGAGCCTGCAGACCACCTACCGGTGCGCCAGCCTGGGGCATTTCACGGAGGCCTGCCACACACCTACGCGTTGCCCTCGCTGCGGCGGACCTCACGAGGAAGGGTCCTGTACGCGGAAAACGCCGCACTGCATAACTGTGGTGGGCGACACGCGGCCACAAACCCAGCTTGCTCGCACTGGCAGAGAGAACGCCATGTGGCCACTTTGCTGGCCAATTCAGTAGTCCCTCTCTCCAGGCGGGCAGTTCGCGCGGTGGTTCAGGCTGAGACCGCGCGCCCTGCGCAGCATAGCCAACCACCGCGCCAGCGCTCCTACGCGCAGGTGGCCGCCCGCGCCAAGCCGCAGCAGAGGCAGCAGCCGCAGCAGAAGACAGCAACAAGATCGCCGGTCCTGCCTAGCGCCGCACAACACGCCATAGCACCAGCTACTCCCTCCGTGGCCAGCCTCCTGATGCGCAAATGCTCCTTATGGAGAAAATCCTGGCGCTTTGCAGGCGGTCCTCGTGGATCTCCCGGAGGGATCTGATTCCAGACGGCGCTGCTTAGAAGCAACAGCGCTTGCCTCACAGATTGGCCAACGCTATGGCTAGTCGCCGGGCGTCCCCCCGTATCCCATCCATCCTGCCGTAGGAACGTAAGCTCCCTTGCGGCGCGATATCCCGAACTCCGTGTGCGCGTGTCGGAAGACTCGCCCGAAGCAATCGCGCTGCAGGAGACGTACGTTCGCACGCAAGACGGGGCGCCCCAAATGCGGCTGCCAGGCTATGTGTTCTACCATTCAACCACGACATGTGAGGAGGCGTCTTGTGCCGCAGTGCCGTGTTGTGATCCCTCCCACAAGCCCGGGAAATCTCGGTGTACTGTGTATGTGCGGCGCGACGTAATACAGGACGTCCTCGTTGGCTCGGCGGCGGCGACGACCGACGCACAGGGGTGTGTGGTGGTGACAGTGCGCGTCGGTGGTGTTGACACGTCGGTGGCTTGTGTATACGCGCGCCCAGTTGTTGCGTGGAACGCACTGTGGTTTCGCGCAGTGTCATCGTGTCGGGCCCAGCGCCAGATCATCGTGGGTGATTTTAATGCTCACCACTGCGCGTGGGGCAGTGCGCGAAACAGCGCACGGCGATGACCTGCACGACGCAGCTACGCAACATTGGCCTCACCCCCTCAACACCGGCGAGCCCACCTTCCGACGACGCGGTACACCTGGCTCCTGCATCGACGTTTCCTTCGCGTCCAGCGGCATCGAGGCGACCTGGCATCGATCACCATCACTCTGAGGCTCAGATCACTACTCCATCTCATCGAGCCCACTGCTACGGAAGCAGCACGCTAAGCGCACTTACTCCATCGTGAACTGGAGCCGCTTCCGCGTCGAGGTTGACGCTGCAGCCGCGTCCGGCGCGGACTTTTTCTCCAGCCTGGTCCGCAGTACGCTCGCAGCAACACGGCGCGCTGAGGTTCGGGCAGGCCAACCCACGCCCGACAACAACAAGCTCCTCGACCTGCGCGCCAAGCGACACCGAGCTGAACGACGCGCACGGCGGACCGACAGACCAGCAGACTGGACGGTATACAACCGGCTGGATGCGGCAGCGCTGCGGCACGCCAACAAACTGTACCGCCGGCAGTGGGCCTCGCTCTGTCAGAGGATGGAGGAGGACAGCAGCTCGCGGAGGCTCTTTTCCACCTTGCGGCGCATCGCACAACCGCAGGCGAACCCTCAGCCGCTGGCAGCTCTCGCTATTTCGATCGGCCTCAGCTGCGAACAGTTGGCTGAGCGGTTTGCTGACCGGTTGCGCCGCAACGCCGCGCGAGCGCAGCCAGCACGGCTGCACTTTCGAGCCTCGGAAGCGATGCCAGCGTCCCCCCTGCCACCTCGGAAGGTCCATGCGACGCACCTTTCACCGCAGCGGATCTCAACCACGCGCTCCAGCGGTGCAAGCGTCGCTCTATACTCCAGGACCGGATGGGGTGACCTACCAGATGCTGCGCAACTTGGACGCGAAGCAACGTCAGCTCCTCCTGCAGCAGGTCAACTTGGTGTGGGAACGCGGGGTCCTCCCTGAGGATTGGCGTACGGTCGTCGTTTGTCCCATTCCAAAGTTAGGCCGCTCCCGGTCCAAGTGCCCGTGGAGGTGATGCTGGCGTTGTGGGCACCACCCGGATGGGTGGCAACAGCGCTGGAGGCACCCCTGGCCGTAGCAGGTGGTTGCGTCAGCCGTTGACTCCCCGGAACGGGCTCAGGAACGGCAGAAAGTCCACGGTGCGGCGCCGTAGAACTCAAGATCACCGGAGCAGTTGCCGGCGTTGCTCTCTTCCATCCGAGGCGTTCCTGACCCGACCGAACTTCCACTTCTCTGTTCTCCCCCCCCCTCCCCCCCCCCCTCTGCCACGCTCTCCCTCGCGCTTTTATAACCTTGGCGTTGGTACACATCATCATTGTCGTCGTCGTCTTCTATACTCCGCCAATCATCTCCTCCCACCTCACGAAATACTTCTTCATCTTCTCTATTCTGCGGTTAATCCACGTCATTCTTATCGCCATCCTCGTCGTCTTCGTCAAACCTCTTTCGTTCATACTTCTATTTCAAACTCCCTATTATATGTGACAAGTGCCCCCTCTTATGGAAAAACTGCTCACATCATCCCCATCTTCAAGTCTCCCAGTCAACCGTCTATCTTCTGGGGCGATTCTGGACCCAGCACACAACACACCGCTGATGACAAGCACGCACCAAAAGTACACCACTGGCTCAGCACACCAAATTGCATTTACGGAACATTAACACACCACTGTCATTGTCCGTAAGGTGTCCACCTTAAGTGAATATTCTTGCAAGGTCAAACTCAATCTTAAGGCTTTACTATTGTTCATTTTGGGCTTGGTTAAGTATTCAAGCGGCTGATGATCCGCTTGAATTCTGAAATGTCTCCCATAAAGATAAATGCGAAACCTCTCCACTGCCCATATCACTGCCAAGCACTCCTTTTCAACAGTGGAGCTGCTGCACTCACTAGCCTACAATCTCTCACTGGTAAAAAATACCGAATGTAGCATGCGACTCTCCTCCCGCAAAAGTACGGCTCCCAATGCTCGGTCAGTGATCTTCTGTCTTCATTAAAATTGGGGTTTATTAGTACCTTATTCCATCCCAACTCTTTCGAAGCAGGCTTTCTAGCTTGGCTCTTCTGTCTGCCTAATTGCAGTTTCGCCCGGCGTTACGCTCAGGCACATCGTAACGAGAGTAGAGAGCGGACGCGGCGTTCCTCGGGCTGTCGTTTGAGCTCTTGTCTCCCCTGCCGACGAGAAACTGACTGACCCATCACCCGCCTGAGCTGTCTTGGGTCTTTCCTCCTTTGGGTGTTCTTCAACGTCGAGCATCCTCCACTCGAGATCGGGGCCCTCGACACTTCTTGCGTCCGTAATGTTTCCCAAGAGGAGATCGTAGATGGGTTGCTCTACGCATTTTGTCACTACCTGTCCAGTATAATATGGCGTGGACACTAGAATCCTGGCTTCAGGAAGGTACCTAACTGTGCAATCTACATGAGTGACGACCGACGTTTCCCCTGTAAGGTCCTCGTCCTTTACCAGGCTTCTCCGAACCAAAACTGTGTTGGCTCCGCTGTCTCTAAGCACCAATATAGGACGGTCCCCTATTTGCCCAACCACTAGCGGCATTGCTGCTTTCGACTTGGGTGTTCCACTCACCGCCTCGTTTTCGAGCAGCGTTTGCTCTCCTTTTAGCTGTGGAACTTCAGGTGGTGTGACAAGCTCTGCCCGAGAGTCGACAACGCATCCAGCTCGGTCCTGCGTTCTGTATCGGCACTCATCCAGAGTATGCCCCCTCTTCTTACGACCTTGACACACAACTTGGGTCTTTCCGGCAACGCTACTAGTCCGACAGTCAACTGCATGGTGTCCCACCTTGCCACAGAGGAAACACCTTACTGGCACCTTAGATGCACCGCCATAGGCTCTTGGGTTTTTTCGCATTTGTCTCTAGCACCTTTTGAGTTCCGCTTTTGCCTTATTCATATTTCTCAGCCCTTGAGCCTCGAGGAATTGGTCTGCAGTGTCGGCAAACTCTTCCAGTGAACACAACTTTCTTTCAGGAATAGCGCTAGCTTTGGACTGCAACATGCTAAAAATTGCTCTGTCACCAGCTTGTCACGCACCCCTTCAAAACTCTTTTCTGTGTTTGACATATCAAGCCACCTGTCGAAATAGTTGGCCAGCCTGCAGGAAAAGTGCTTAGCTGTTTCAGAATCCTCAGGTTTCGCGGTGCAAAATCTCTCGCGAAAACCCTCTGCCGTAAGCCTGAATCTTTGGAGAAGTGCCTCTTGACTTTCTCGTAGTCCATGGAATCAGCAGCAGGCATCCTCCCAAACACATTCAGCACCTCCCCGACTAAACACATGCTCAATGCCGTTGCCCATTCACTGCGCTCCCAGCCTTGCCCCAAAGCTATCCGCTCGAATCGCGGGTATGCGTCCAAATCATCTTTTTTATCATCAAAAGGAGGCATCAGCTTTCTTGGACAAACTCTGGCCGGTCTAGGAAATTCTGTACCCGCTAAGGAACGCTGATCATTGTCCGTGATCTCCTCATATCCTCCCGCACCGCCTGTTTCCACAAAAGAAACTCGTTTTCCCGTTCTATCCTTCTCTCCCTTTCTTCTGCCCCGCGAGCGTCTGCGCGTGCTTGCGCCCTTTCCTCCCTCTGCCTATTTGCCTCTTCAAACAGACGCATCGCCGCTTTCTTGCTTAACCCCAGCTTGAGAGCCAGTTCTAAGGTTTTTGCCAAATCCATACTTTCTGCCATCGAGAGATCGGAAAGATCCGTGGCGAAACGCTAAGGCGCCCGTGCGCTGTGCGATGTCAGTGCACGTTAAAGATCCCCAGGTGGTCGAAATTATTGCGGAGCCTTCCACTACGGCACCTATTTTTTGCTTTCTTCTCTCAGACCCTCCTTTATCACGCAGGTGCACTTTGATGCGTTCAGCGGAACGGTAGATGTGATCCATGCGACGCCTGCCGTGGAGACCGACACCGCGGACCACGGACCGCGGCCGTATGGTTAATTTGGTTTTTGGGGAAAGGAAATGGCGCAGTATCTGTCTCATATCGGCGGACGTCTGAACCGCGCCATAAGAAAAGGGATAAAAGAGGGACTCCGGAAAAAAAAGGTGACGAAGGGCGCGGCGCACCCGCTCCTCCTCCCCGGTTGCCATGGTGACGGCGCATGCGCACAACTGGCCTCCCCCATGTACCATGGTAACGGCGCATGCGCACAAATTTCCTCTTGCGTGTACCGCGAAATTCTCGACTGGTAGCCTAGTGTAGCTCCCGCTACAAAAGAAACAGGGAAATGTATCCTGGCACAGGCTCGCCAAACTTTGCCACTGATCCCCGGAGAACACTCGGGCCGAAAAAATGGACTAGGCGACAGATGTATCCACACAGACGCATATTTAATACAAGCTACGTTACACAAACACTAGCACACAAAACAAACTAACATAAAACACAAAGACTACCAATACACACGACCCGGGAACACTACTATCGACGTCTACTACTAGCGTTCTACTACTAGTGTTCGCCGTTCGTGCTCACGGTTCGTTGCTGATGCAGCGTTGCAAGGGCCTAGTAGCCGGCGTCGAGGTGGCGTTCGAAGTGCTCAGGCTGGCGTCGCTGGCGGCGTCGTTGGCTGCGTCGTACGAGCTCCCGGTCCAAGTGACCGTGGAAGTGTAGCTCTGGTAAAACACTGCTTATACTCACAAGTCGTTTGCAGCTTAGTGAAGGCTGTGGCAATGTGAGTCAATCAGAACGGTGTGCGGTGCGAAACGTGTTCCTCGCCTTAGAAAAGTGGTCTGTAGACTGTCTATGGACTTCTCATACTCTATTCCCTTCGTATAGATGTTTCTGTTTGTCTATTCATTATCTATAGACTGTCTATAGACAAAAGTCTGGATATGTGTATAGCCATGGATCTATATATTGTCAATAAACTGTCTATAGACAAAAGTCTGAATATGTGTATAGCCATGGATCTATATATTGTCTATAGACTGTCTATAGGATATGTATTGCCTATAGACTATTCTCTAAGATTTCTCTATAGACAGCCTATAGACGTTCTAGTCAAAAGTCTGTGGACAGTTTATAGGGTGTTTAAAGAAATTTTTGTAAGGGTCTGTGGCCCTCATCCCACGACCAGTGTCAGGAAAGAATACCAGTGTCCAGCTGCTGCGCGCAAATAGACTCATCTGACGCGGCGGGCGGTATGTTTACGAATGGCAGCACACTACCTCGCAGCAGGCCTTCGCGGCGTTGTGTTCTCGCGGTCGTTCCCTGCTAATTTAACCAGCGAATGAAACGCTCGCTGTAATTTCAGAACCCTACCCTGAACTACTTATCAGTTACTGTTATAACTGTATGAAATAAAGTCACAGCACTGCTCACATATTTTAGGGACTATCTGTTGTCTTCATCGGGCCTGACTGGACGGGATCGAGAGCTCTACGTTTTGATAGAGCTGCAAACAATTTGTGAGATGAAGTATAACCAATGAGTTCAGAATTTATCTCTATAGTTAAAATGAAATCAAACCAAAAGTTTGACGGAAACCTGTCTCGCTCGGATGATGAGTGACGAAGAAATAAACGACGGCGGCAGAAAAATAAAGCAGTTTCACGTTTCGTTGGCTGTGAATACAGCTCCGAAACGTCAGACCACTTTGCATTCTGGTCTGTCACGCTTTTTATTTCTTCATAACTGGAATGAATTGGGTTACAACGCTCGGATGCGTGCATTTTATACGGGCGAACCGAGAACGGGGATTTATTGAACAGCTGCATCCCTCGTTCTCAACTCCGCCTCCTCCTCACAGTCCCATAGAGCATAGATGGGGAATTCTCGTCATCCATGCTGGTGAATACTGCAGTGAACTACACTTCACTGCCCTGAAGGTGATCATGTGATCCCGGAGTAGGGACGTCACTGAGCACTCTTTTACATAACATTCCCAGAATTACGACGTAAGCCACAGAAATCAACGCAATCCCTATGAAAACGAAAAACTGACCGACGCCGAGGCAGCGATTGAATATCGAGAATTAACGCACCTAAATAGGTCGCCGGTTCGAATCCCTGCCGTGAGCTGGACTCTAACCTAACTAGTAAGTTTATGCTTGCGCCAAAAGCAAAATCTTATGCCACCAACCCGAACACTGCCACAAACGGTTGGGCCGCAATGTTCATAAGAATATTCGCAAATACGTAGAATTAGGGGTACATAGGTCGCCGATTAGAATCCATGCCGTGAGCTAGGCTTTAACTTCACTAGTGAGTTTATGCTGCACCAAACGCTGAATCGTACATACGACACCATCTGGAACATTCTCCGGCAAAGACAAACAGTTGGCCCACAAATTTTACACGAATGTCGGGACTAAATGGCCCGACTTTGACGCCTGCCATGCAGGGATATACATACCGGACCGACACGGTTTGTTTTCAAGTTGTGGTGCTCGGGCATCACGCTACCGCCTGTTATTTTATTGTATTATGTAACCACCTCGGTTACCATGGCAACCACTGTGATACAATTTCGTTGCTATGGAGGCACCCGCCGCGGTGGCTCAGTGGTTAGGGCGCTCGGCTACTGATCCGGAGTTCCCGGGTTCGAACCCGACCGCGGTGGCTGTGTTTTTATGAAGGCAAAACGCTAAGGCGCCCGTGTGCTGTGCGATGTCAGTGCACGTTAAAGATCCACAGGTGGTCGAAATTATTCCGGAGCCCTCCACTACGGCACCTCTTTCTTCATTTCTTCTTTCGCTCCCTCCTTTACCCCTTCCCTTACGGCGCGGTTCAGGTGTCCAACGAGATATGAGACAGATACTGCGGCATTTACTTTCCCCAAAAACCAATTATTAATTATTGATATTATTATTGCTATGGAGGCCGCCATCTTGGATTCTATGCGTGGAATCAACATAACTCCGAGGCTCGAAACGCGACGAGTAGAGCTAACGCGCTAAAAACTTCAATTCATCCACCGACTGCGAATTTCTTCTTTGCGTGTTGCCCGCAGGCCGTACCTTTTCTCTTGGCGTTTCTGCTGATCGAACTTGTCATCAACCATCTGCATCATCGTGACCGCTTCCAGCTTGACGACAGTATAACCTCCTTTGGACAGGGAATTATTCAAGACCTCTTCCGGTGAGTAGATGCGGCCTTCCGGCAATAAGCACGCAGAAAAATCACACGTTTGAACCGTTAGTATCTTGTAGGAGAAACTGAAGCAGTGTCATGACACAAGCGTTCATATTATAACCAGAAGCCACCGGATACGATGCAAGCTCTGACATGTAACAATAGCTTGGAGTGTGTATACCTCTAAGTTTGAGAGCTAAACGAGGCGCGTCTTGCTTCAAGACAAGTTTCGACGGACGATTCATGCAGCCCCCAGCCAAAAATAAAATGATTAGCCGTTTACTGCGCTTTTGGTTGCGTCCATTTCTTTATTTAGTCCTTGAGCACATGTGCATGCACTGCTGTTTCTAAGTTTGCGAACTACTTGCCGTCTGTAGTGCAAGCACACAAGGACAGTCTTGCGCGGTGACTAGCTTTTGTATATAAACAACGCCACATCAGGCTTCACGCGTGTATTTCGAGAATGTGCCACTACGATCGCACTACGCAAGCTATCGCCAGCACGGAGCCGCACGGAAGTGAATGCGCTTGGCGTGCATTTGCTCCTTTGAACTGTTCGTCTCATTCGGCTTCCTCATGTCCGTGCTTCAAGATAACAGCCTATACATCTCATGGTTGCGTACTTTCGGTGGCGACTTGCCTTATTCGGTCAGAATTAATCGGAAATCTACATCTCTGCAGCGACGGCGAACCATAAAAGCAGCATTTCGCAGAGACACTACCAGTACTGCCATCTCGCGCCCGCCAGAGGAACGACTAAGCGGGGATTCCTGAACCCGACCGCGGCGGCTGCGTTTTTATGGAGGAAAAACGCTAAGGCGCCCGTGTGCTGTGCGATGTCAGTGCACGTTAAAGATCTCCAGGTGGTCGAAATTATTCCGGAGCCCTTCACTACGGCACCTTCTTCCCTTCTTCTTTCACTCCCTCCCTTGTCCCTTCCCTTACGGCGCGGTTTAGGTGTCCAACGATGTATGAGGCAGATACTGCGCCATTTCCTTTCCCCAAAAACCAATTAAAAAACAAACTGCCCAGCCAGTTTGCCCACGGCGCTGCTGGGAGTAGGCTTGACGTCATGCTCGCCCGCTAGTAAGGAGGGGCGCGCTGTGTGCGGCCCGGCAGCCGTTCACAAAAAGTCCGAAATAGAGCCATCCGCTCAAAAAATAACCGCAATGGTGACTGTATAATTGGGTAATCGTATCTTGCGAATTAAAAATCTAGCGCTCTTTCGGTATTTCCAGTCCTTGCGCTTGAAGCGCCTGGGGCGCCAGAGCCACAGTAAGTGCCAGAATGCATGGCTACGAATCCTTTCCAAAGGCGTGGATAGGAATGTGGGAGAATTCGATAGACAACTACAGGTGCACTGATTCCGTGTATCGTGCACGCACAGCAGTGACAAGCGGGCACAGCTTCGGCAAACATACTGAAGCGTGCAGTGCTCTCCTGATATTGAGGTGTCCTCCGCCTTTTTTTTGTCACGCTCTTCTGCCAACCCTGGAGCAAGCGTCCTTTTGGCATGGTGATCGATTCCGTTGAGTCTTTGCCTTTTTATTTATATTGTCTGCTCTTTTGATTAAAAACAAAGAAAATAAGGACTCAGTTTAAATAAGTTCGGACTAAAACTGCAAATTGAATTTATTTTCAAGCAAGCGCAATTTTATAGAAGCTTTTCCACTTTTCTACTCGCTGCCTATGTCCCTATTTTTTGTTCTGAGTGGTGTGTCGATCCCGCATTCTAGCTGATTGATTCCCCGACGTTCCATTGACCTGGCGGCAGCACTGGCACGTATGCGTTAACAGGGGAGCTTCAATCGGAATAGAAAACATATCAATTGGCTTGCACGTCTTATAACAAGGGGTGCATACAGTCCCTCACGTGTGATAAAGAACGACATCTCTCACCGCATAGTCGACGGCTGCCCAGAGGAGCCGATATCAGCGCCTGCCGAACGTACCCACAACGCCACGTACGAAGCAGTGAAAAGCCAGCAGTCTGTGATGTTTGCCTTGACCGCCTTGTAACATCACTCCCGGATGATTAAGATTTCCTTCGCCGATTATTGTTTTCCGCCCTCTCTTTTTGGAGAAGTTTTTAGAGCGTTAAGCTATGCTTCTCACGTTTCAGGTCTCAGCGTTTTGCGTTATAACGCAAATCGTAACCCAGTGGTTACCATGGTAATAAATCTGGTTCCGTAATGGAAAGAAATAATAACAGGAGGCAGCGTGATGCCCGAGCACCACAATCCGAAATTACTATGTCGATGCGGTATATACAGGGTGTCCCAGATAACTTTAGCCAGGGTTTAAAAATATGCCGCGGCACTCTACGACGGTGCGACCGAATTCATGTTGCTAACTATTGTATAGAGCAACTCACACAATTTTTGTTTTGGGCTTAATTGCATAATTAGTCGAGATTAATTAACCAACTTTGTGAGCAACGAAGATAGGCGAAAAAGTTCAATGAGAAAATTGTAGGACGGTCCGCGAAACGTCCAATTGAACAGCTTCTAACTGTCCATCAATTATTACGCATCGGCTTTTTTTTCGCTCTCTGCTGATGCCCGGGAAATACAAAAATACCACGTGAGACGTCCGCTTGCGCGCCGCGATTGAAGTGCTCTCAAACGTTCTGCCTAACACACAAGCAGCTCATTTAGCCGGATGTGCTGTTGCTTATAAGGTGACAGGGCTGCGACACAGGCGCTGGCTGTGCGATTACGAGAGCGCAAGCGATAAGGAGTGTGTCTACGGTCGCTATCATCGAGCGCCGCAAGGCAAGCATATCGCTGCCGTAAATCGCACAGCCAGCTGCTGCGTCGCTGCCCTGTCACAATTTAAGCGGCAGCACACCGGGCTAAATGATCTGTTCGTTCCTACATGGAACGTTTGAGAGCACTGCAATTGCGGCGCGCAAGCGGGCATGTCGCGTGGTATTTTTTTTTTTTTGATTTCGCGGGTGCCTGCAGTGGTTGAAAAAAAGCTGATACGTAATATATAGAAAGTTAAAAACTTCTCAATGTGACGTTTTGCGGACCGTTCTACAACTTTCTCATTGGCCCTTTTCGCCTATATTCATTGCTTGCGAAGTTGTTTAATTAATCTGGACTAATTATGCAATTAAGCACAATACAAAAAATAGTGTGACTAGTTCCATACAATAACCAGCAGCATGAATTTGGTCGCATCGTCTTAGAGTGCCTCGGCGTATTTTTAAACCCTGGCTAAAATTAGCTGGGACACCCCGTTGTCTGGCAGGCGTCAACATCGGGCCACTTAGTCCCGGCATTCGGTTTGGTTTGGTTTGGTTTCTGGGGTTTAACGTCCCAAAGCGACTCAGGCTATGAGAGACGCCGTAGTGAAGGGCTCCGGAAATTTCGACCACCTGGGGTCGTTATCGCACAGTACATGGGCCTCTAGAATTTCGCCTCTATCGAAATTCGACCGCCGCGGCCGGGATCGAACCCGCGTCTTTCGGGTCAGCAGCCGAGCGCCATAACCAGTGAGCCACCTGTTCCGACATTCGTGTAAAATTTGTGGGCCAACCGTTTGCCGCAGAATGTTCCGGATGATGTCGTATACGATTCAGTGTTTCCTCGCAGCATAAATTCACTAGTTAAGTTAGAGCCTAGCTCGCGGCAGGAATGCGAACCGGTGGCCTATGTAACCTCAATACCATGTCTTTAGTCTTTAAGAATCTTCATATATGCATTGCGGCTCAACCGTTTGTCGCAGAGTGTTCGGGATGGTGGCTTTCGATTTCGCGTTTCGCGCAGAAAAAAAATTACTAGTTAAGTTAGAGTCTAGCTCGCGGCAGGAATTCTTAACGCTCGATATTTGATCGCCGCCTCAGCATCGCCTCATTTTTAGTAGCAGCTAGAATTATCTCACCAGTCCGCCATATAAACAGTCTTCGTTCATGTACTAACCAAGCGTGTATACTGCCACCGACGCTTTACAATAATTCTCTTCCGCAGAGACAATGGGTTTAGTACGTTACCGTACACCGCTAAACGGAGAGTTGAACAAGTTGAGAGGCAGAAACGCATTGCCCTTTTTCTGGCAGCCTCGTCACAGAAGGTACCCTTCTGGGCGGCTATATATACGTGCACGACAACTTCAGGATTGTGACGCTTCCGTGGAATGCCACCGCCACATGGTTCTTCGCTTTGCTGGCCGTCGACTTCGCCTACTACTGGGTGCATCGATGGTGTCATGGTAAACGTGTCACATTCTGGTTTCTTACAGCATGCAACTTGGACATTAAGGAACAAGCAATTGTGAGGTAGACCCCACAATTTGGCTTAATTTCGCAAGGAGAAAATCGCCCGAAAATTTGTTGATTTCATAGCTATGGAAAAAGTATACTGCAGTTGAATAAAAATTCTATTAAATGAAAGGGCCGCCCAGTCATCTAGTAAATACACAGCTGACTAAGCAAGTTAGCCACAGTGCGGCTCCGTGGAAGCAGTGGCTTGAAATATACAGTGAGTAGTTTGCTAAAAACGCGAGAAGCACACACGCGTGGAAAAGAGGCGTATCAAAACCATTATACAGTTGAATCTTGTTATAACGAAGTTGAAGGGGCCCGGCGACTACTTCGTTATAGCCGTAGCTTCGTTATAGCCCGTGTTGACCAAGCTTCCTAAGGGAATTGTCGTTCCTTCGTTATGTCCATTATTTCGTTATAACGAGGTTCGACTGTAGCTTCATTTGCCTTGGCGTGTTCGGCATTTGGTGAGTTGCTAATATTGCGCGTGGTTAGCAGACGAACTTAGCGTGCACAGTGCATGATCATGAACCGTATCTCTCCTTTTTATTTTTACCAAACAATCCATTCAGAGCATTAAGAATGAAAGCTTGTTTGCGTTACTGTGCTTAGGAAACCTTTCAATGCCAACCGAAGCACATTTTGGCGTCAAGGAATAATGCGCTCCCAAGAGAAACGGCATGAAGCTTCTTATATTTCCGACGCCACTTCACAGCTCCGATAAAACTTCTTTTATGCGAACCAGCGTCCAACCACATGAGTTTTACCTCATTAATGCCTTCTTGTTGCGCCTCCGTTGCTTCCAGAAATTAACCTGGCTTGGTCGGGCCACCAGGTCCACCACAGCTCTGAGTTCTTCAACCTAGCCACTGCCCTGCGCAACTGGGCTCTGCAAGCATTCTTTGAACCCGTAAGCATGCATGTCGTCATTCAAAAGTCACAAAGAATGTGGAGAAAAAAAACACTATCTGTACTAAGCCCTACCAAGCGAGGTGTAAATGCGCTAGCGTTTCAGATCTCGCCAAAATCTTTAGAGGTATAGAAATGGGCATATATTAGGATCATTTGCAGGAGGCGCGGGGCTCGATCCCCAGTGCCTCTGGGTATCCATCGACGATGCAATTAGAAGCTTTCCCTGGCTTGGTGCTCGGTTTATCTTGAGTGAAATGTTTGGGAAATGTGTTTATGGCCCCAGCTTGAGCAGGTGAAAATACTTTGTGTCATGTCACTCTTTAGCCAAAGCTGCCCTTGCGCTATTCAAATTCATCATCATCGTATTTATTATCATCATCATCATCGTCGCGGAATTAACTTGGCTTGCAGCATGCGAGCGTGTAGCATGCCAGCATAGCAACTACTACATTCAAAATTTTTCCGGAAGCCATTCTGGTTAACATCCTTGCCTTTCCCTCCCCTCTTTATCTATCTATCTATGCTCTTGCGCGCTAGATATTTGCCTTGGCTTTTCGTCTGGCGAGTCCCCGTAGGCTGGATCCCGTCTTGTAGCGTATAGGCAGCTTGCGAAGTTTCCACCCGCTAGGAGTTCATGTGACGTCTTCCTCGTGAAACGCTTTCTAGATAGCGTTAGTGCGCTAAGGCAATAATAAGCGCTGATGTATTTGAGCTGTGTTGACTTGAGCAGTTCTGTGTGCAGTGTGTTTTGGCAAGGCGGGCGACGACCTACCTTGCGTTGTTTAGTGACTTTCGTCTCTGTGATTCTGTAAACAACGGACCGCTTTCGGTGAACTCAGATGACCTTTGTTAGCGTTGCGACAGCTGCTTCTGATGCACCGTGCGTGGCATGAACAGTCCGTTGCGCAGGTTGAGTGTTCTTTCAAGTATTTGTCAGACGCTTAATCCAGATACATCGCGGTTGGTTTAGCATAATAGTAATAATACACAATAATAAATTGGTCTTGGGGAAAAGGAAATGGCGCAGTATCTGTCTCACATGTCGGCGGACACCCGAGCCGCGCCGTAAGGGAAAAGATAGAGGGACTAAGAGAAGAAAGGAAGAAAGAGGTGCAGTAGTGGAGGGCTCCGGGATAATTTCGACCACCTGGAGATCTTTAACGTGCACTGACGGCGCACATCATGCGGGCGCCTTAGCGTTTCGCCTCCATCGAAACGCGGCCTCCGCGGTCGGGTTCGAACCCGGGCACTCCGGATCAGTAGCCATATCAACGATAACGCCTAGGAGGCCTCCAGATTTTGCCGTTTTCCTCAATCCAAACTATTTCGTCCGTTTTCCCTGGACTGGTGCGCTTGCATCACTCATCAAGGCCCTGTACGGAGACATCGTTCCTGGCAACCCGACTCCCACCACTATCTTGAGCGGTGCCGCTGGATGAAGATAGCGGGAGCGAGACGCTGATCAAGCACCTCCCCCCCCCCCCCCCCTTGCCATATCCCGCCCCACATGCAGCTGCGGCCACAAGAAAAAACGAGGCCTAGATTTTTGCTCCGTTTGTTAACGTGTATACCGGCTAAGGCCAAATTGTCCAAGCTGCGTTTTTTCTACCGCCTCTGATTTTACTGAAGCTGTCGCAGTACGTTCTCCGCAGTTTTCTGATTCTCTGTGCCAAATTTCGCGGTGGGGTGGTGCGTTGTTGTCGCGCAAACGAATTCTAAAATTTCCCATTTCGTCGCCTCGATCGTGGAAAGTTCTAGTAATTATCCCTCCGAATAATCTCTTCTGTAATGAACTGGGTGGAGTGTATTTGGCAGGCACTCTCAGGTCATGAATAGTAGCTGACCGGAATCCGTAAGGAAGCAAGTATGCAGTATTATGTTGCAATCACTCACCGGCCGGGCAGAAACTTGGCTTATTTATTCGATTTATTTCTGTTGGAATATCCGACAGCATGTTCTTGCGCACGCAGAAGTGCCAGACGACGTGACGCGTCGCCTACGCCCGCCTTTAACCGTCAGTCGGGACGACGGACCAATGGAATGCCTTTACCGAAGATGACATCATCTTCAAGGCTCGGGAAATGGCTGGGATAGCAGCTTAGAGGACGAGGAGGTTATCAAATGTCCAGACCCTGATCAGTGGCCCTTTAATTGTGAACGCACCACACGGAGGCAGCTGACAAGTGCTGAAGGCGATGAACGACTGCGGTCGCGCCATCTCGGGTGTGTCTTTGGAAGTTCGAGAAAGGTGTCAAGCGAGGGATTTTCGAAGCCGGTCTTCGGGGCGTAGGCGTCTTATTTTTCGCGTGGGTTATTTGCGCGGTCGAAGAAAGTTTAAAGTAATGAGGCCGAGCGTAGAAGAAATAATGCTAATTGGGATTTTGTTATTTTACTGCAAATCCTGTTCTAGTCTTCTAATCTATATCATTATGGAGGAAGCCAGCAGTCATCTAAACCAAGGGGCATAGGGAAATGTTTTGCAATTTTTTTTTGTGTGGTGTTGATCAATGGGAGATTAATCGTGTAGTAATTTTACCTCTCAAAGATAATTGAGTAGAAAGCAGAAGAAAAAAAAAGCAAGCACATGGGACCCGAGCCCATGACGTACAAATTTCGCGTCCGGTGCTCTACCAACTGAGCTACGGCGGCGGCTGTTTAGTGGTCTGCATTTCGGAGGTATTTATGTATGCCAGTAACCTAACCTTGAGAGTGTTCACCAGCGACACCCACGTCCATAGCGGCAGACGTAGTACGTCCTGTATTACCACGAATGTCACGTAGGACGCGATCGAACGGCGATGGCGGAAGCTGTGCGGAGAACTTCTCGTGCTGCCTACAGCTCAAGACTGTGTGTCATATATATGTCATAACGAGCCCTTAATTTCCCTTCCCTTGTCCGCTCAGCAATCTATATCACGGCATTCTGAAGCAATTTAATATCAGCGAATATCTAATGAAGGTATGTGTGATGTAGAAATAAAAATGCTCTAAGTGGCTAGCAAGTGACTTTAAGTGACTGCGTCAGCTTTTGCGCCTCTTTTGATTGCTTTCTTTACGCAAGGGGCATCTCTTTCCTAAGATACTCTGGTTCAAGTTACGTTAAACGCCACGTAACTTGTCTATTCGACGCTTGATGGTCTTAAATACTTCAAACATTTGTGCCATTCTCTGCAGTAAAGCGAGATGCTCAACATGCTACACAAGGCGCGCTGTTTGCAGATTCGAGTAACTGTGATATTATGACTGTCAGCATTTCAGGGAACGCAATTCACCGATTACGTTACTACAAAACGAGAATACGAGCTTCAAAATGTATTAAGCACAATTAGATACCTTCCCACTCTCAAACGCATTTTTACTGTCTCCTGGGTTCTTTATTTTTTCTCTGCGGCCTGGTAAGAAAAGTTTTGTTACAAAAGTAGACAATTTCGCGCTTTTTTGCCAGTAACCAAATATCCTGCCACGAGTTAGCGCCTTCAAATCTAAATGAGCGAGCAGCAGCTGAAGTCAGGTAAAGCGTTTTAACATCTCCTACAAAAAGTATTCGCAGAACTACTCGCTGCTTCTCGCTATACTGTAGAAAAAAATGCTGCTTCAGTTAAAGGGTCCCTGAAAAGGGTGTTTGAGGTTTGGCTGTAATGCGCTTGCATTATGTAGAGTATAGGCCACCGAGCGTTCATGCCGCGAACAAGGCCTCAAAAGCAGCCGATGATTTACAATATAGTTTAAGAAATTCGCGCTTCTACGCTTCAGGGCGACCAGCGGTGCCGGGCTTTCGCCCAAATCCATACACAACGCTTCATACAGCGCTTGTTACGTCACCAGCGGAGGGCTATCATTGGTTCGCCGTGCCAACTCATTCTGACGTGACGCAGCTACCACGGCCGCGGCCGGAAGCTCCGCCCTCCGGGGAACTCCCGCGCGCGTCGGCAAACGGCGGAGGGGCCGAGTGGGTGGGGCCGGCTGAGAAGCGCAGACATTTGAGTGTGCAAAACTGATGAGAGGATAAAGAAAGGCGTGAAAACGCGGAAATACAAATTTTAGCTATAGATAACTGAGCTTCCCCAAAACGCATTTGAAAAATTCTTACTGGAGGATATTTGTAAAGTGGTGTCCTTTAACATCATAGGAATACTTCAGCATTGTGGTTGTGTTGATCGGTGCAGTATCCCTCTCGAGCCACTCTGATTTGAAGCTGCTCTTAATGGAAGCTGTGGTGTGCATTCATGGTGTGCCGCATTGCTGGGCTGCATGGAAGTGACATTGTCGTGTCGTTTACTCGTCCGTTACCGTTAATTCTGAATTTGCCTCAACTCTTTCGAAAGCCTGTATACTACTTTGATCTTGCATATTTCTTCAGCATCCAAGCTGTACCCATAGGCTGGATTTTCGCAGGAGAGGTATACAGAGATAACAAGCCCCGAAGGGTTGTCATTTGTGCAAGGGGCAAAATAAATGATGTGCGGATGCACAAGTTTTCACACCAATTTCTCCGAAAGCTAGGCACCATCTGATTAGCTACACTTTTCAGCTTTGGCATAAGCAATTTGTTGGGGAAATTTGATTATTGGGTTTGCTTACCACCCGTTCAGAGTTACATACTCTGAATCTGTAGCATAGCTTTCAACGAAGAAAAAAAAAGGCGTGGCTATGTGCGTACTCACCCTTTCTTGTTTCTTCTTTGTTTATGTGCGAATTTTCTGTAGCTGCTCTACCTGCCACTGGCACTGGTATTGTCACCGAGCATGTACCTGGTGCACCGGAAGTTAAACCTCTTCTTTCAATTCCTGTTGCACACCGAGGCGATCCAAACGCTGGGACCACTCGAGCTTGTATTCAACACACCCAGCCACAACCGGGTGCACCACGGTATTTTACCGCAGTACGCTGCAATCTCCGACATGAAAGAAAAATGTATCAAAATGAACGAGTTTTTTTTAAATTAAGTTATAGGATTTCCGGACCCGAAAACAATTAAGAAGCTCTGAATATTTAATCAGGAATTAAGGCTACATTTCACATGCGGATTTACTCGCACAAACAAGCACACTATCTTGCTTTCATACACTCTTCTCTCACGCCCACACACAGACATATGCACGTAAGTACGCGCACAGTAGAGGTAGTGAGAATAGCCCAATCAGAAGCCGCTAACGCAATCCGCTTCCACACACCGCCGGTGCGCACACGCTGATTGGTCCAGACACGGCTAGAATAAAGACCGGGGTGCTAATAAGCAAAATGACATTAGCGGATGGGGCTCAATTTTGTCTCTGGTCGCAAGTTATTCTGGAAGCATTGCTATCTATCAAGGCGAAAACATTTAATGGCTAATCGTCGTCCGTCCGTCCGCGAAATCTGTCACACTATAGCTGTCAATCAAATGACATCAATTCGATAAGAAAAAAAAAATACTTGTGCACGGTCGGATTCGCACCACCGTCTTTCCGTTCCGCAGCCTAGCGTGCTACCGACTAGGCTACTTCCTGCCAACGCGTATGCAGTTTTTTTTTAATCCTTTTAGGTTGCCCCAACCTAGTGTATGTCAGTGGTACAGACAGGTGCTTATTATTTTTCAATCTTTTTAGGTTGCCTCAACCTAATACTTGTCTAGCGTATAAATCCCGTTATATTTGGTGGGACGGGCAAAGACACTTTATTTTTCATTCTTTTTACAGTTCCACAATAATTATTGTCTAGCGTAAGGACGCTGGAGAGTGCGGAAAGGCGTCGAATCAGACGGATAACTCCCAAACGCCCTGCAGTGTCTCCAGCATTTACGATTCACAAACGATTGTGTACTTACCCAACATCATAACCACACATCAGTGATAATAATAATAATAATAATAATAATAATAATAATAATAATAATAATAATAATAATAATAATAATAATAATAATAATAATAATAATAATAATTGGTTTTGGGGAAAGGAAATGGCGCAGTATCTGTCTCATATATCGTTGGACACCTGAACCGCGCCGTAAGGGAAGCGATAAAGGAGGGAGTGAAAGAAGAAAGGAAGAGATAGGTGCCGTAGTGGAGGGCTCCGGAATAATTTCGACCACCTGGGGATCTTTAACGTGCACTGACATCGCACAGCACACGGGCGCCTTAGCGTTTTTCCTCCATAAAAAACGCAGCCGCCGCGGTCGGGTTCGAACCCGGGAACTCCGGATCAGTAGTCGAGCGCCCTAACCACTGAGCCACCACGGCGGGGAAAAAAAACACACACACACACATCAGTGACAGAAGCAGCAACACCGCGCTGAAGGATTTCGCCTCACCGCACTTTAGGTCAACAAAGTGCCCCCCTGAATTTTTTCGGTAAGACTGAGGTGGAATCAGAGTACTTCAATACCTTTTTACTGGCCGTTAAGCCTCCGAGGGAGCTTGATATAGGGACACAAGCTGCTACTAGGTGCGCAGCGACAAGTCAGGAGGCGTCGTCGGAACTGCAGGGCTAAGGCACAAGCTTCTACTTTAAAGAAAGGGCGTTTGTATTTCTTCGTGACTATTTTTGGGGCTTGTATTGCTTGGATATAGGTAAGCCACGCCTGCAGAACAATTATTTCATTATACCTTGTGCCGAAAAAAAATACTGGAGACGGCTGCGTCTTCAAGCAACGCATAGATGCTTTACGCAAATCAATGCAGCTCCGAAGTGCCGCGGTCGCTTAATGGCACGCTTTTAATCTCAAAGCAGGGTTTATAAGGAACAATAAATATGGCACAGCTTGGCTGAACCACCGCAAGGAAAGTAATTTTTTTGTTCACAGAGCTTCGAAGACCCCCATCATATGAACCAGCTTACCGCTGCCCTTCCAGAAATGAGCGAGTTTATATACAATTACAAATAATTAATTATCCACGAAGCGCACAGGTATTCGAAACATACTGAGAAGTTTTAAAACAAACAAGTACGCATGCGCCAAATGCCAATGAATCATTTATTGTCACCGCACAGCGTGTTACAGAACGTTAAAAAGTTATGTAAAAAAAATTTCCACACTCGTCGACCTTCTGCTATGGCGAGGAAGTGACAGCAATTTGTGTGCAGTTTTTCTATTTTTGCAATGTCGCACGGTTATTCTTGAGAACAACAGCACACCTGACAGAAGCGAAATACTTGTTTACGTAGTAGAGCCGCTGTTAGGTTTGTGGGCGATTCGACGAACGTCGAGGAAGCGGCGACACCGAAGGTTGTCAGGAATGCCTTTATTCCATCTCGGCAGCCGGGCAGGAAAGAGCGACGCAGCGCTCTGCCGTGGCGCATATAAATAGCCCCCGCGATACCAGCATTTTTCATAATCGTTATGTTGAACAAGGAACCAGCAATACGTTCCGGCCCCGCCGCGGTGGCTCAGTGGTTAGGGCGCTCGACTACTGATCCGGAGTTCCCCGGGTTCGGACCTGAATACGGCGGCTGCGTTTTTATGGAGGAAAAACGCTAAGGCGCCCGTGTGCTGTGCGATGTCAGTGCACGTTAAAGATCCCCGGGTGGTCGAAATTATTCCGGAGCCCTCCACTACGGCACCTCTTCTTCCTTTCATCTTTCACTCCCTCCTTTATCCCTTCCCTTACGACGCGGTTCAGGTGTCCAACGATATATGAGACAGATACTGCGCCATTTCCTTTCCCCCAAAACCAATTATTATTATTATTATTATTAGTACCGTCTCTCCCGTAACAAGTTACCACCGTAAGGCTAAAACGACTGATGATGATGGCAGATGCCCAGCTTTTATTGAAAACAAAAATACGGATGCATTGCAATCATTTTTATGAAGTGAGACGCTACATGCACTTTAATAATCTTTTTTTTTTCTGCATATAAAGACGTACCGACTGCACTTCAGCTAACAGCCGACTCAGCGGATTTTCAAATGTGCCCGTGAAGCTAGACACATTTGCCTGCCATGGCCAGTTGACAATTTCACTACGTAGACCTCAGTAAGCTTGCATACGCAGCGCACGTTGAGTTGCGAGTGCTGTAAAAAAGCGCAACTCGACACCTGTTTGCCGTGCCGCATCGTCGCTTCTTTTTGTGTTTGGATGTGAACACTGTGGCGCCATCTAGTGACAGTGAGTTAAAGCGCGCCGACTCCGGGTTGGAGAAACTATTTTCTGCAATTAGTGATGCATATAGCAATGAAATTACCAGACTTTTTTTTTTCTAGGAAAGAAATCATGAAAATAAAGAAAAATGTTAAATCGGGCACAAAACTGAAGAGCTGCAGTGTAGTCGTTGCTATTTGGCTATGTACACGACATATAGTAAGGCTTAACTGCTCAAAAATCGGCAAATAATATCAAAAATATGGCCTAGTTGTTACCCAAACCTCGACGTATGGGTGAGAGTCTGCAAATTAAAAGCGCATGCCTTCATTTATAGCGAGAAATGGCCCCGAAGAACGCGGCGGCGGTGATGTATTTGGTCCGGAGCGGCCGTGCAGGACGCGGCCATGTTTGTTTACGAGAGAACGTTAACTCTCCGCAACGCTAAACGAGATTCCGTAAAGTGCTAGCGGATCCGTAAGTGGCGGCGCATGCGCAGATGTCGCTAGCCGGGCCCGATAAACGGGAACGTAAACACGGTAACGGTATGCAATAAATCTCTACTAAGATGGCGGTCGTCGCCTTGATTATGGGGCTCACCTTTCTAGATGCAGCACTTCAATACATATGCAAGCAAGTCATAAGCACCAACGGCCTTGCCAACAAGCTCTGCACCTTATTCAAGGGCCCTGGATGGCGACTGGTCATAGCGACGCTGGACGATCCCGAAGACGAACCAGACGTGAGTGAAGAAAAGCTAGGTTTTCGCCATAATATTTAGCGTAAATTAAGCCAGGTGTCAGCCTCCTTTCTTTTGTAGTTTGTTTATTTCTGAGGGCTTTAGCAATACGCATTCGCAAACAGAGGAAGAGGGACATATGTTCGCGGACAAGTTAGTCACTATACGTTATAGACAAAGACAGTATTTATAACACACCCGTGGGACTCGATCGGCATACATATGGTTAGGGTAATCCTAGTAATTCGAAAAATTACAGGATGGCTACAGTGTCTTCTGTGTTGCTGTTGCGAATTCCGTATTTTCAGTAATGATCTCAGCTCGAATACCGGAGCAGATTGAGAATAATATTGACGAGTGACCTATGTTAAACGCGGTGCGTGTTTAACAAAGAATGCCTTAAAAAAAAGAATGTTGAAATACCATCAAACCTAGTTCCCCTAATGTTCCAGGTCCAGCTACGCTCATTGCCCCCATGTGTATTTTTAACACACATTAGCAGATGTGAATGAACATTTCGCTTTATTTCGAGCCATTTCTCCTTACCGTGCAGCTACGCAGGCCTGTGGAAACGTACGCGCCAAACGCCACAACGTTGAGCAGGTTTTACGTAACCGTGCATTTCATCTTGATCATCGTTATTGGATACGTGAAGCTGAAACATTGGAGCCCGGTGAGTATGGAACTTCTTCTTCTTCGTTGCGGTTGCCTTTAAGTAACAATCCTAATCGATCCATATCAGTGTTTAAAAACCATGTGACCTGTTCTTCGGTAAGGATAAGGTTCATTAGCCTGCACACATCACGACTGTACTAATTACTTGCGGTAATCCGCCAATAAGGCTTTTTTTTTTGTGCCACTACTGTTTACTACTACTAGTCCCTGGCCGCTCATGCGTGCCTAGGGGTGACGGCAACGGTCTACGGCAGTGTTTTGCTAAAAATCTCTAGCGAGTAGTTAGCAGTTCAAACGAACTAATGGGATCCGCACACAAAAACGGATATAAAAAATCTTGAAGGCGTCCAGAGGAAAGCACTCCGGTTTATTTACCACGCTTATGGTCGGCAGGTCTCGGTGTCTGATTTGCTCAACAGATCTGGGCTTCCCACTCTTGAATCCCGTCGCAAGCAGCACCGACTAAAAATGTTGTTCAATATCATACATAATAAAACAAAACTAAATTTTCAGAGTTACATGCAATACAACACAACACGCCCCACCCGTAACAAACACGAAAGGACTATCTTGATGCCACGATGCCAAACAAAAGCATATTCTTGTTCCTTCTTTCCACGCACCATTTCCGAATGGATCCGACTGCCAAGCGATATCACCAACCTGGTATCTTCAGAATCCTTCTTGTCGGCTGTTTCGGCTTATGTATCGCAGTAGCGTGTCTAGTACACAGTGTATTTCGGTTTCCTTGTTTTTATTCTGTTCACTTAGACTGTTTGACGTCGGATGATTTGCCTGTACTTTTTTTTTTTGCTTCCCGTTGGTCTTATTGAATTTTGTCCTCGTACTGTAATCGCCCTTTGTCGCTGTTATTTTGTTGTTGCCACTTTGTAATTTTTTTTCCTTTGTGCACTCCTGCCCTGACCGCCAAAGGGCAGTCGGCAGTATTTATGAAATAAAATAAATAAATAATAATAATAATATTAATAATAATAATAATAATAATAATAATAATTGGTTTTGGTGGAAAGGAGAATGGCGCAGTATCTGTCTCATATATCGTTGGACACCTGAACCGCGCCGTAAGGGAAGGGATAAAGGAGGGAGTGAAAGAAGAAAGGAAGAGAGAGGTGCTGTAGTGGAGGGCTCCGGAATAATTTCGACCACCTGCGGATCTCTATCGTGCACTGACATCGCACAGCACACGGGCGCCTTACCATTTTTCCTCCATAAAAACGCAGCCGCCGCGGTCGGGTTCGAACGCGGGTACTACGGATCAGTAGCCGAGCGCCCAAACCACTGAGCCACCGCGGCTGGTCGGCCGCGGCGGCGAGTGGCTGATCTGAGTGTGGCTTGGGGATCAAATCGTGAATCAAATCGTCTTTCATAGTTTGCTGAAAATGATAAAAGATAGCTGTTCTCACAAAAGTTTTTAGGAATGTTAGCGTTAGCAGTACAACACTAATGCTCTTTATTCATGAACTAATCTTGCCTTGGTCATGTCCACTCACTGCCATGTATCGTCACATATGAAATCTCAGAAGCACTTTATTTAATACAGGTGCTCTTCCAGTAGTGTCAAATTGGCATAAATAAATAACCAAATAAATAAATAAACAACCTTACTGAGGAAATGATATTTAAAACCTGTGAAACAAAATGGTTGTCATCGATTTCCTCACTTCAGGTCATCGAAACCAGCACGTTGCTCTACGGCGCCGCTTACATCTTCTTCTCCCTTACTTCGATGGGCGCCATCTTGGACAAGCGGTGAGTTTGAAAAAGTACCACGCAACTATCCTTGTACCACTAACAGCCAGTTTTGCATAGTCAAACGACGTGGATGAATTTCCGAACCATGAACACGAAGCTACGGCTTACAGCTTGGCATTCTGCGGTAGCATGCGCAAAGTAAAAAAAAAAAATAAGAGGTAAACTTGATATTACGTCTTTAATTCTGGCGCATATTTTGCTGTCTCAACTTCCAAGCTGTCAATGTAAGAAATGCACGGTTGCAAAAGCTCGTAAAAAGACAAAAGGATGAAGAAAGGACACAAGGGCAAGCGCTAACTCGCATCTCAAACATTTTTCACGAGAGGATCACGTATAAATAGGCAACAAAACCTAAGAAAACCCAGAAGCAGAAAAAAGTTAATCTTGTCCGCGATTAATCTTTTTACGCGATTTTTCAGCCATACAGTATTACCAACCTGCCCATCAATTTGCACCGCAGCGGTGGCGAAGTGGTTGAGCATACGCCTCGCATGCGGAAGGTGCGGGGTTCGATCCCCAGTGCCGCCGGGTACCCACCGGTGATGCAATGGGTACAAGCTTTCCCCTGGTCTTGTGCTCGGCTTAATCAGGGTGAAATGCTTGGGAAATGGGTCTTTGACCCCACCTTGAGAAATGGAAGATACCTTGGGCCATGGCGCTCTTTGGCCGAAGGTGCCCTTGCGCCATAAAAATCCATCATCACCACCATCAATTTGCCCTTCTAAGTTGGAACTGAGAAATGATGTTCGCTTCTGCCACAAAAGCAAAAAAATAGTGGGGCCACGCGGTGGATCAGTGGTTATAGCGCTCGGCTGCTGACCCAAAAGACGCGGGTTCGATCCCAACCGCGGTGGTCGCATTTCGATGGAGGCGAAATGCTAGAAGCTCATGTACTGTGTTAAGGCAGTTCACGTTACAGAACCCCAGGTGGTCGAGATTTCCGGAGCCCTTCATTACGGCATCCCTCAAAGCCTGAGTCGTTTTGGGACGGTAAACCTCATAAGACCAAACCAAATCATCTGCGTATATAATAAATTTTGCGTCAGGGTTGATATTTACAGCGTCATTTTTGTATGAATTAAAAGGACGCATCGTGCAGCGGCGTCTGACTTGAAAGCTTTGGCAGAATTAGCAAAATTATTTATTTTTTTCTTACTTCATACTCGATTTCTTTAAACCCAGTCACAGCCCAACTGCAGTTAATTTAACAATGTTTTTGTCCTTCGGCGCTTTTCACCAGAAATTAAAGGTCGGTGTTAATTGCCACTCGTATCAAGACAGCAGGCTCCCTCTAAAGCTCCTTTTTATCGACGCTACATCCTTCAGTGCAGAAGGCACCCTTGGAGGAGCATAACAGACGGAGTAGAGTTTGATCTTGCATTGGCGATTCCTCGTATCGTCCTGTCGACATCTGTGGCATAACTGTTGGTACAAGAAATCCTCTAAGCGATGTGTGTCGTTGCCTCACAAAGCAGGGCGCCTAGTTACGCTGGGCACTCTATAATTTATCTTTGAAATCACTAAGAGGACGTTTAGGTTTTGGGAGGGCTAAATAACGTGCATTGTGCTTCTCATTTGTGAGGAGAAACATAATCACGCTTCGCTATGCCGGCCTTTGTTGGTGTGCTTGGCGCCGATTGTATTCGTGTCCTGAGTTCGACGCATACAGTACCGAATCCAGGGCCTCATGCCTAGCGTCTGGTATTTTGCAGGATCCACGCCTTTTGTCTGGAGGCGATCAGGTGCGCCTTGATGTTCGCCGTTGATGCTTACGTCTTCCACCTGTCGACTTGTGCTGACTCTCCAGCGGCCACAGCATTTCTTACCATCGTCCGGGCGACGTACGCAGCGTCGCTACTTGGCTGCACCGCCGCCAGCGTTCGGGAAATACTAGTTGCAAAAACCGAAAAGAAAGGCCAAGTCGACGTGAGGTCGACGTCCGCTTCTTTGCGGCCAAGAAGGCTCAGTTGAGTGTGGCGCACGAGAGCGTTACTTCCGCTCAACACCGTGAATAAGAGAGAACACTTACGCTCTGGTATTTGGCGATTCTCTGTGCCCTTGCACGCAGTACAGGTAACGAACTTGTCCAGACGTTTTGCAGAAGGCTCTCTAATGGAGAATTCTGCTCTTTTTACGCCGGTGGAGATGTTCAACCCAGAAACGATGTACTGGCCGAGTATTTTGTATTTATTGACGGTAAATATCTTCCACAACCCAACGCACCAGGAAGTGACTGCGGTAGGAGTTGCTGCAGCGTTTATGCTGCCGACCTAACACGCATCTGGAGGCACTTGAGAGGATCGCGTATTGGCGGGGTGTCCGGAGCACGAACTCTGCCCTGGAAAGGTCATCCGTGTCACCTCCTGCGGACTCCTAGCGTTGCTGAAAACAACGGAAAAAATAGGAACGTATAAAATTATGATCCGGGTAAATAGAATGTGTCCAAAATGTACTTCCTCAGAAGGTAATGCATCTTACCGGCATTTCGCGCTGCAGCCGTACGATACAGGTCTAAAGTGGACATCAGCATTACAAGTCGTTTCCCTACTGAGCTGCTCAGCTTTGAGCTGTATATTGCAATTAATTCCACTTTGTTAGAAACTTATGCAAGTAGTTTTCATTGTCTTTGTAATATAAAGGCATTTTAATATGCTTGTCACATGCAAATGCTCTGAATAAACCTGTATTAGCACTCTCTATAAAAAGTTGTGGATTTTTTCGCCAGAGTTGTGGCTATTGTTCTCTTAGAAAAATTTCTGACGAAATCTTTATTTTGTGGGTTCACTTTTTAACATCAAGGGAGGGACAGAAATCTAAGTGTTTTGCAACCTTTGAGCAGCAGGAATATTGGAGACGAGACAGCACTGGACGGCTTAATAAGCAACACTTGGACGCGGCGGTTTCATATTGAGCGTGAATTTTTAAGTTTGTGTTGTTGTTGTGAAAAGGGGAGCTCAGCGGTAGTTATACAGCAGAATACTTCTCAATCAGCAGAACACAATAAAGAAAAGATCGGCTACAGAATATGACCAAAACGTTACCGGTCGCCTGCTCGAAGAGTTCATGCGGGTAGCATACTATCACAATTGTTCAGCCAAAGAAAAATAAACTAATTTGCATCCGTCGCTCTTAATAGGAAAGAGAAAACGAGCCAGTAAACTGGTACTGAAAAGCCTCGTCAGGCTACATGGTGCCATAATACGTGACGTTCGAAAAGCATGCAGACAAAGCAACCTTTCCAGTGCACGTAACTAGTCAAAAAAGCCAAATTTTACCGAGCCACTGCGCCAAGGGTAATCGCGTTTTCTAAATTATAAAAACTGATATGGCTATTACTAAAGACCAGCTTCAAATCTGATCGCAACTAGGCGCCTAACTGAAATAGTTAAAAAGTTAACTGTTAATATTAGTTAACCAGTTTACGACTTGAAACGATTTGCCGCTCTTCTGGTGTCCGCCAACAATGGTAATACTATGCCCCAAGAGCCATATTTTTACCCTAAATACATTATTTTTGAAAAATAATCAGAAATTATTCCATGAAACCTGAAAGACGGTATATATTGAAGTAATAGCCGAACACCCCGCGTGGTTAACTGGTTGTTGTTGTTGTTGTTAGCCTATCAAAAGATGGCACATACCCACACTGGGGGATCGGCTAAGAATCGGGTGGCTATTCACTTGGTATCTCGCGCTGTGCTTTGTATGTCGTCTTCTTCATCAGCTTTCATCCGTGCGCAGTTGATTCAGAACACACTTCACTTAAGGACACTTCAGCGGCCCTATAATTTTTGTTCTTTGCGGGCATTCTCAAACTTCCAGGAAGTCCTTCTTTGATTTGGTTGCCTCACTTTTTGCGCTTTCAAGAGAGAAATCCTGCGTTCTCTATATTTGTTTGCGTTACTTCGTTTCTTCGTGCTTTCATTGCACAAGTATGTGCCTTTAAAGATTAAAGCGATGCTAGTATCTAGTACCAGGGGCATTTTCGCGGAGTCATAAGATGCTGAACACATTTTAATTGGACCTAGAACTGGTTTGGCAGGAATCAACCTTGAACGCGCGTTGACAAGAAAGAAGACACCCCGTCATCATCTTCAGCTAGCCACGAATAACGCCGCTCAGAAGTGCTAGGTCTCGCAAATGCCAGCACCAGCGTCCGGAGCGACAGCCCGGTAGTGTCTACAGTGAGCCATTTTGGGAAACCGCCCAGTATCGTATGGCTACCGTGTCGCCAGCGCCCTCGCTGGACACGCCGGCGACATCTTCGCCCACCGTTGCCCTCAAAACCAGCCAGAACTTTCTGCCGGTCGTGGCGGCAACCATCGGCGCGGCAGTTTCGACTTTCGTTTTCTTTCTGGTGGTTCTGGCCGCATTCGGTGGGAGCAAGGCCCACCCTGCACTTCAAGACATCCGCTCTTTCTGCTGTCCCGACGAGGCGCAGGCAGTGCTCCAAGTAGTCAACCTCAGCGCCGACCCTTGCGATGACTTCTACGCGCACGTTTGTTCCAGGGTGGACGCGGGGACTCCCGGGCACCTGTCGCCCATGTTCAGGATCGCCATGAAGCGGAAAATTGTAGAATATGGCTCAGTGAGGGCGGCCAACAGCGCTGCCGGCCAGATGCTCGCCGCTATCAAGAAAAGAACCCGTGGAGGGGCGAATCTTCTCGGAGAAGACGTCGCCGAGTTTGTGACCGCTATCGCGCAAGCCGCAGCTGTAGGCCAGAAGATGGAGCTCTTTCACGTGGTTCGCCTCTTCGCCGAGCTCAGCATGAGGTACGGCCTGCGGTCCCTCGTTTCTTTCTCTGTTTCAAAATCGGGCACAATCGCGAAGATACAAAGGAACGACGGCTGCGCTTTGGATTCGGCCCACACGGATGATGTAGGTTCCGCGGCTAATGCTTTCAACAAAGTCCTGAATGATACCGTCAACGTCGGGGAGCTCCGACAGCTTCACGATAACTTGCAAACGATACAAGGCGTCAACCATTCGAAGGCTGCATCTCGTATCATTCCCTTCTCTCCGTTTTCTGGTTTGTCCGAGCATGAATGGGCAGCAATATCGCGGGACCTGATCTTATCTTTATATCCAAATGTTACGGAGGTTGAGACGCGGGAAGAAGACAGGATTAATGACTTCCTCACCCTCCTTATGAAGGCCCCCCACCAAAGCACTGCGCTTGCGTACATAGTCATATGCACCGCTTATATGACACGTGACAAGATGGACGACATCCTGTCGACGAAGCCTGCACATGGATTGGGGATTTCTTGCCAACTTTTGGGTGTCTGTGAAATCGAGGATATATTCTTTGCACAGGTGTTCAGCAGTCGTAACATGAATAACTACGTCCGAAGCCTGTTTCGAACTATACGTCTCAAAGTAACGGACCAAGCCTCCGGGCATCCAGTACTCGGTGGGAAGTCCAAGCAAGAGATCGCGCGGGAACTGGACAAGCTCCGTTTGATGCTGCCGGAGGACATTGCCGCCTCGGATCTCCGCGTTCCAACTGTGTCGAAGACATTTGTCGCCAACTTGTTGGCGGCGCGTTCTTACGCTTTCGACGTCAGAAAAGCCAAGGTGTCCCGCAAGATACCCGCCGCCAACAGCCTATCTCTTCCTGTGGTTGTCAGACGCGAAGAAGTGATCTACGTACCGACGAACGTCTACGCCCTTCTCGGCCAGAAGCCCAACAAGAAGGCTGCTCTTGGCATTCCCGTTATGGGAGTGGATATGGCTGCAGAGATGTGGTCGTACCTGCTGGAGCGTCCATGGCCTGACGAGTCGCGCAGGAACATCAAGACTCGCCTGGAATGCTTCAAGCAAAATGGGCTCAACGGGTCGCACAATGCTGACTCCCTACGAGCGGCTGCCATTGCCTTGGGCGTGGAGTCCTCAATGGACGCCATGATGACGGCACAATGGAAGACCGTTTCCATCGTCAAAGATACGCCTATCTCGTTAGGACGGCTGGTGTACCTCACATGGGTGTACGACAGATGTGCCGCCGTGCCGGGGGAGTCCCGTTTGGACATAAACTCGGCACTGCAACACTCACCAGGGTTTGTAGAAGCTTTCGGCTGCGCAAAGGGTTCAGCCATGACTTTCCAAAACTGTTGTCTTAAGTCGTGCTAAGCAGGGAATGTCGCAATGAGTAGGCGATGCGTTCATGTAATTCCAGTCGAAGTGCAATCCTAAGTGCTTATTTCCTACGGCCAACAAACATTACTTTCCTATTTCTTCATGTACTACTCAAAGAACGTATATTTGCAACGTGCACACATACGAATACCAGAGAAAATATATTTGTTATTGACACAAGGCATCCTTTGGTTATAAATACGTACACAGAAATGCGTAACCGCCTTATGACCGGCCCAATGGCAATCAGAGGTGTTTGCATGTACAATGTACAACCGTGAATGAGCAGTTTCTAGCCATTACACGAAGATGTGCCACCAAGTGCTGTCGTCCTCCGGCGGCTGATTTTATTTCATTGTTTGATGCGTGCGCACTTTTGCGACAAAAAGAGCGCCGCGATTCATTTTCGCAGTTCATTCCTTGGCTCATCTGCCGTTGGAACCTATCGCCTGTGACGTCATGGCCAATAGCTAGAAATATCAATCGCTCGATCCACAGGTCTGACCAATATGAAAGAGGCTAGGATGAATAGCCCCCCTCCCCCCCCCCCCCCCCCAAAAAAAAAAAAGTCCCCAAACATGCCTAAGCCGGAGGCGCGCGCGCGCTTCTCTCACAACTGTGTCCGAGCGCGAGGGAGAAAGGACGAGTGAAAGCGCGCGAAACAAGTTTTTTTTTTTTCGCTTACAGACGATGCAGACAGGACACAAGTCGGCCTTACGGCCGGACTGAAGAGTGGCGGGCGCTCGCTTTCGCCGCTAGAGTCCGGCCGTGGCGTGCCCGATCTATCACGTGGTGTCGTTCGGAGAGGGCGCTGTTCACCGGCGTACTCCGCGCCCTCTGGTCCAGCCTTCTGTAAGCCTTCCGCGGCTTGCTACAAGGCAGCGGGCTTTTTCTGTGATGCTGGCCGCATTGCGTCACTGTTTCCTTTAAAGTGATGTGAGCAGGTTACAAGACTGAAGACTGCCGTACAGATGATGAACGGCGCTGTTGGCGATTGGTAACGCTCCAAAGTTGAGTCTGCTCTCGGGAAAAAAGAGACGCGGTGTTTCTACGGCAGGAAGACCAGGAAGACGCAATGGAGTTGATGCGCGAAACTGTCAAGCGTCTTGGCAACCTCGTCTATGTCTTTAGCCCATATGAAACGTCTTTCGAGAAACCCGAAGATGTTCCGGACTACATTGTTCAGGTAAGCGCCGAAGCGGCGTTTTCCGCTCATCTTAGCAATAAACGATTACGGTGAAATAACAGGGCGAAAGCTTGCATGTAACCAAATGTACGCTCTCGGCTGTAACGTATCGCCGCTTTTTGTGGAGTCCTTAGTCACATACAGGTTTCGAAAGGCTCCTTTGTTGAGTATTACCTGGGAACTCAGATGGACTGAGCCTTTGCGAACAGCAATGTTCCCGCGGTCTTCAAGTTTACCCTTCGCATTTTTCATAACACCTTAAAAAAAAATTCCGGGGAACTTAAGGGACTTGGTTGCGAGTAATTCTATTCCAGTGCGAGCAAACGTGCGGCAAACGAGTTTTACCAGAGTCCTTCAATATCATGAAACTTCAGCATAACGCTTGAGGAGGAACTGCATGTGCTTGAGTTTTGCTTTTTACTGTTGCGGAAGTGCACAGCTAAGTACAAACACAGATTTCTGTGCGGCGTGCCACGACATTGTATAAATGGATAATGAAGCTCTACTAAGCAAACAGCAAATCCGCCTCTGCCATGGGGTGTGTTGTTCTCAAGAGTAGCCGCGCGACAATGCGAACATAGGAAAATAACACACCTATAGTTGTCGCTTCCTCGCGATGGCGGAAGATTGACGAATGTGGATTTTTTTTGTAACTTGTGAACGTTTTGTGACACGCTGGGGGGTGACTATAAATGATTCGTTGGCATTTGGCGCATGCATGCTTCTTTTTGTTATAACTTGTCAGTATATATCTAATATCTGTGCGCTTCGAGGATAATTATTTGTAATTGTATATAAACTCGCTTCTGTTATATCTGCTGTCAACGTCCTCCTTCGAATAGTCTGCAGTGCCGCGGTAAGTTTGCACATGTCATGGAGGACATCATAGCTTTGTGGTAAACATTTTCCTTCTTTGTGGTGATTTAGCGAGGTTCTGCCAAACTTATTCTTCCCGAGAATCCCTGCTCAAAGAAGGAAAGCGCGCCAAGTAGTGACCGCGGATCTTCAAAGCTGCACGGAGTTTATCAAAGCGTCTCTTCATTGTTTGAGTGCACAGTCGTCTCCCGTATTTCTTTTTCGCAAAAGGCACAATAAAATATTTGTTCTACAGATGTGGCTTAACCGTATTCACACGATGAAAGCCTGAAAAAAAGCCATGAATGAATACAAGCGCTTTTTTATAGCAGTAGCTTTTGTCACAACCCTGCAATGCCGACGCCGCTTCTGTGAATCCTGAGCTTCCGCTGCGCACCTAGCAACAACTTATCTCATTGTATCAAATATCCTTCATGACCAGTAAAAAGGTAGCTTCATGACCGGCAAAAACCAGTAGGTCATGAAGCTACTGGCCATGGCCGGTGCCTTCATGACCAGTAAAAGGATACTGAGGGCTCTGGTGTTGCTTAAAAACTACTTTATCATTTCACCTCAGCTTGTTTAGCTGAGGAGAAGTACGAGTTAGCTCTCGTTTCGTTTTCTTTTTCACTTTTTAGACGACGCGAACAACTTCAATATAATTTCCTTAAAACATTGACCATAATCTAATAAAAAAAAGTAGCTTCCACTGTGTGTCTTGCGCACAAAAGCATAAGTTTTTTTTTTTGCTCCAGACTGTAACATCTGTACGCAGTCTGGCCGAGGTGATGCGGTGGTTTGGAACGCGTAGGGCTGCCGTCAGTGATCGCAGAGCGTAACTCACAAGTAACCTGGAAAGTACAGGGAAGGGTGAAGGACAAGAAGTGATCGAAACGGCTCTTTGATGGTGTCATGTAGCCTTCGAAAGCCTCCAAGCTCTACCCGTGCATCGCTCAGTTCGAGCAATAAACACCGCTGTCACGCTACGCGCTAGCACACAAGAATAATAAATGGTCTGAAGATATTCAAGGTTATCTCTCATGAATACCTGTGATATCTTCTGTTTGTACTTATTTTGACACTCTCCGGCGGAGTATAGGATAATTACCGATCGTTTTGCATAACTTAGTAATCGCCAGCGTGGACGGGAAGATTGCTTCACTGCTGGCAGCCTCGTCTAGCAGGCTTCGCAGCATGAAAACGTGCTTCGCGAAATAAGTAGGATTTGTGTACCACAGGCAAGCCGTTCTACTTCTGCTGAATACTTAAAAAGGATCGACAAAAACACGGCCGACTCGAGCAACCCGAGGCATCGGAAAACTATACCGCAGCGGCCTCATTCACTCTGATGCTAACTAGTGTGGCTTGAATCAAATAATGCTTTATTCGAAACTTACCTTAACATTAAATGCCGCCTATATTTAGCTCCGAAAGGCTTGGCCTTTGATCGAATCGTGAAATAAGGTCACGCATCAAACTTCTCAGTCTTGTTTATTTAGCGTACAGCGCTCGCTACTGCGTGCAGCGAGCGCTACAGCGAGCGCTACTTCGATATTTCTCCTAGCTATATATTTGTTCAGGAGGAATGCCGGTTCCCGTTTGGAAAACCTGGTTTAATTATCAGTGCCTTACACAAGTACTACCTTAATCACGGTTAGCGGGAACGCAGGAACACGTGGTCTATGGCGAGGGCGGAGGAATACAGAACGATCCAACTGGGGAAGCTGCTGCGAAACGCATCGGTCACTGCTGGCGCCGCACTCCTAAAGCGGCAGACTGGAGAAGAGGGATACTCGAAGCAAGTATGTGGGTATAACTTAAGACAGCGTTCTAGAACTATGCAGATATCAGGTCAATCTCATATTCGCTACCTCCACATGTCTTAAAATATAAATACCTTAGCAACTGTCGCTGAATCTCGCGTTACAGTGTTAACCACCTTGTCAATATTTACTGAAAGGCGGTCTCCATTTTAACCTGTAAAAGTGGTCTTGCTTCACGCGTGTTTGAGTGTCACCCGATGCAGGTACCTGGAACCACCGTGCATAATTTAACGAAGGCAACACGCATGTATTATCGTATTTTACCCGCTGAAAGCAGGGAAGATTAATGGTGTCACCGGATGATTAATCTGTTGGCCACTCGGCTCTCCTGAGCGTGCTGCGCCGCAGCCGCAACAGCAGCGCTGTTTCAGGTATAATGCTAGGTACTCGCTACGTGAACACGGCATGCGAGACAAGTCGCCTCCTCATTGAAGCTGAGGGCGTACGTGCGTTACACGAGCCACATGGCCGAGTGCTCCGTTTAAAGCGCTCAAAAGGGTCATCTTTGGTAAGTTCGCTTGTTTTAAGTTATTGCTTTGAACAAGCAATGGCGTAATATAGAACACGAAAACACTACCCTCACAAAAATTTTTTTACACAGTCTATTGACTTCTGTTTATAAAGTCTATAGACTATAGACAAACCCTAGAGAACAGTCTATAGGTAATACAAATCTTATACAGTCTATAGACAGTGTGTAGATTTAAGTCCATACGCTTTTAGTAGACTTGTCTACAGACATTCTATAAACTATGAATAGACAAAGAAATATCGACAGGAAGGCAATATAGTCTATAAGAAGTCTATAGAATGTCTATAGAGCATTTTTGCATGGATAGAGCAAGCTTTTAAGGGCTTGCGCCGTCGCGTCGTCGATCGCAGCTGCGAGACCCTTGCATCACTTGGACGCACCGTATAGGTTGACGGGTGGAGCAACTTCTAGCGACTGGTTTCTGTACTTATTACCTGACATTTATATATATTAAACATGCAAACAAAGAGCTCGGAGAAGCATCGATAGAGGAATTACCTATAGCATCTTGTACACAACGTACACAAAGTCCGCCTCTTTCAATATGCTTGCTGCAGACAACCGGCGATGCTGGCGGCTGGTACACAATTCGTAAGTTAATCCCTCCGGCTTTCTACGTTTTTAACGACTTCGTTTAGCGGTGGAAGCTGGCAGCGGCTTCCTAGTGCGATTTTTGCTGCAGCACTGAGCAGTAGGTCACCATGATTACAGAATACACGGAAGAAAGATTTCGATGCCCGCGTTAATTCGGTGTGGCGGTCCATCATACGGCTCTTCCAGAGACTACAGTGCCAGCAACATAAATAGATCACATGCCACAACACAGTTTTCCCCACAGGCAAAAACATGTCCCAGAAGAACATAGCATCGTTGCACAGAATAAAACAATGGTCAATGGTCTCTGGCGTATTGCACAGACGTTAAAACAAATGCTTTGGCGAGTTGGTACGACATATTCCTGAAAAACAGCGCGAACTTGAACACGGACAGAAGGAAGACAACTGACGGGCGCTGTTGTCTTCCTTCTGTCCGTGTTCAAGTTCGCGCTGTTTTTCAGGAATATGTATTGCACAGGCGGCGATTCACCGTCGATGGCGCAAACATTTCCTTAGCATGAAGCCATGCCTTGACAGGCAGCGTCGAAGAACGTTTTGGAGCAGAAGAAATGCACATGCGCTTAACACGTTTTAAAGCACTGGTGCCAAAGGAACTCCAGGAAAGGTTGCCGATAGAACGATACAGGAAACATCATCTGCCTTCTGGAGAGGCTGTGCAGGTAGTCTAAAGAAAAGCGCGCAGTGAGTAAATTGAAAGCGTCCGCAACTTACTTGAGGAATCCCCATAAAGGCCCTTCACGAGTGTGTCCAGTCGGTGCGAATAGGAAAGGCAAATGAGTGCTAAGACGCCTAATAAGCGCAGCAACTTAAAAAGGTGGTTTGGCGATTTGAAAAAAAAAACGCGAAACAAGTTGATCCTTTATCCCTTCCCTTACGGCGCGGTTCAGGTGTCCAAAGATATATGAGACATATACTGCGCCATTTCCTTTCCCCAAAAAACAATTATTATTATTATTATTATTATTATTATTATTATTATTATTATTATTATTATTATTATTATTATTATTATTATTATTATTGAAAAAAAAAACGCGAAACAAGTTGATGCACGAATAAGTTACCGACCGACCGACCGACCGACTGACTGACTGACAGCCAGGCAGTGCAATACCGGGCCGACTCGTGCCAGAGTGCTTCAAGCCAAGCCCTCCGCCATATTCTAAAAATAAGTTTAATATCTTAGGTCCAAGGACCCGCTGCAGATATTAAATCAGGTCAAGGCCTACTCCACTAGACTCCAGAGAAAGAAATAGGTTGTCACGACGCATGGGATTCCAATGGGAGCGCCGTAAGAAAGGTAGCGAATATTCTGTGCATCTCCTGCACTTTCTTCCTCGCATAGTGGAGAACCCGCAGAACGTGGGCAAGTTTTGCAAACAAAAAAAAGTGGTTTTCCGCTTTGAAAAAGAAAATCGCCGCACTCCATCACGCCTCGTGTTAAACTGCAACACTCTATCGCGCTGTGCACTGCCCGTCGTCGTCTTCTTGAACTGAAACTACTGCATGAAACTAATATACACATTCTTGACACTGTGCACTGCGCATCGTCGTCTTCATCAACTAATACTGATGGAATGAAGAAGATGATCATGCGCTGACGCGACGATGACGAAGCTCTTGAGGCGGCAAGGCTGGCCAATCCCCCTTGTGGGTATGTGCCATTGTGTGAGGTCAACAACAACAACAACAACAACAACAACAACAACAACAACAACAACAACAACAACAACAACAACAACAACAACAACAACAACAACAACAACAACAACAACAACAACAACAACAACAACAACAACAACAACAACAACAACAACAACAACAACAACAACAACAACAACAACAACAACAACAACAACAACAACAACAACAACAACAACAACAACAACAACAACACACGACGACGACGACGACGACGACGACGACGACGACGACGACGACTCGCGCTGGAGAACTGCTCCTTGTAACCCTTCCTCTCGCCTCGCAGCTTTATCGATTACTTGTGAAAGAGCCTTCGTCTACACGCCTGGACTACACATGGAACTGACTTCTGTTCAACTTCTTTTGGTCTTCTTTGAATGTGACAATGGGGTTCCTGCTTTTTGTATTATATCTGTTGTTACTCACTACTGCAATCTTTTGAATTTTTTATCCTGCACTTTTCATGGTGTTGTCCTTTTGGTTATCTTTTTTACGAGGTGGCCATAGATTTCGTGTTCTTGAAATAAAGTTTTAGTTTCGAAAAAGCGCTCGTGTCCTGTCTTGCTTCTTCCGTAGGTCCTTGTTATTTTCGCGCTACCTTTCACCATGAGTCTTCGTCGTCGGCTCTTCCCATGTCGCAGTAATCCCCCTTCACTATTATCGAACTACATTCGAACCTCCTTACAACGAAACGGTGTATAACGAAATAATGGATATAACGAAGGAATGACGATTCCCCTCAGAAGCTCGGTCAACACGGGCTATAACGTAGCTACAGCTGTAACGAAGTAATCGCCGGGCCCTTTCAACTTTGTTATAACAAGGCTCAACTGTAATATCGTCGCCAGATGTGCCGACGACACTGCAAAGCAAAACCATGCGCCAACCAGGCTGAACGCATGCTTTCGCACGTCTGCGCCGTTTAACTACGTTTAAACCATACCTCTTTCTTGTTCTGAGACACACTGAATGAGGCAGGTTGACCAGCTGTCACACATTGACGACAAGGGTTGGCGACGAGTGAGTGCTACCGCGACAGCGGGATACCGCACAGCCTCAAATATTTTAATGCTGACGGCTCACTGAGATGGCTCACTGAGACGAAAACCCGGCGTCTCCCAAAAAGTGTCATGTTACCAAACTCGCGATTGGTCTAAATGCCGTGACGTCATCAAAGGCGAGGAAATACGAAATGTTAACCAGTAATACTCAGCACTAGTACTTGCAACTGCGCCAAATACATAAGAATAGAATAAATTTGAAACTGAAATGGGATAGAAGAGGCGTAGAATTGCAATCTTTCGCTTTACATCGTACGTAAGTTACTTGACTGACCCCGGTAATTTTAATTTTATTTAAATCAAATCAGGTGGGATCAAAGACGCAACATGTTACATTTACATAGCCTAGCAATGGTTTGTGAATGATCAAGGGGAAAAAATGCGTTGCCCAGCAGCAATTCCTCACTGTGCAGTTTCCAATAAAGATTATCTTTGCCGACAGCATATTTATGCTTTTTTTATGTGCATTATTGCCGCAATGTTCAGCTGCCTCAACAAGGTCAAATTTGAGTACCCAAGCGCTATGTCACAATGCACTCGTAGTCTGGAACCTCCTTGCGTCGGAGTACGCTTACAAGTTGCAATAAACGCCTGTCAAGCATGACTGAGGAACTACCTTTGTTACGTTTAGAAATTTGCAACATTTCATCAACTTACCACTGGTCAACTCTCCCGACATGCCCCACTGCTTCTCCCCTGTGTGTGATTTGCAGGCCGTGCCCTTCTTCACAACGTTCCTGGTGATTGAGCTGATCTTCAACCTTGTCCAGAAGCACAGTGACCGCTTCCAGCTCGATGATGGCATCACCTCCATAACGCACGGAATAATTGAGCAGCTATCCCGGTGAGCGGATAACGCTCGTATGAAATTGCGTACCGAGGCGCAACTATCGGCAGTTGTTTCCAAATTTCGGCGTATTGCGCCTTGGACCATGTGTATTATCAGTACCATACATGTGAGGCCCGGTTATAACGACATTCCACTGCGTCAGTGAAAACGGTTGAGGCACCTAATTTAAAAAGCCGAACTAGCATGGTTAAAAGTGCGACTATATTTCGCAGGGATAGAAGCTGCCTGTGCAGATTTACTTATGTCGAAGCACTGCCAGGGAGTCCACGGCTTCTTCAGCACGCAATGTTATTCGACTTTATGGCCTCTTGGATTATGCTCGTAGTGTTCTCGTTTAATGAACGAAAAAAGCAGGCAGCAACTGAAACGTTCTGAGTCCCTCTTTCATGCAGCCTTTTCACAGAAGGCACCCTCCTTGGCGGCTACATCTATGTGTACAACAACTACAGGATTGCGACTCTCCCGTGGAATTCCACGGCAACGTGGTTCTTCGCCATGCTGGCCATCGACTTCGCCTACTACTGGGTGCATCGATGGTGTCATGGCAAGCACGTCATATTTCTACTTCCACCTGCATATGTACACCCTTAAAGGAGCCCGTAACGAGTAGGGAAACTCTGCGTTGATGAAGACAGCATAGGTCAAGCACTGTACAGCTACTTTACTTCTTTTCCTCGCACCTCCATTATTTTTCTCTCGTTCAAATACAATTTTCTTTTTGCATCGCAACGTAACCACATAATGTGAGACCGATTCTAAGGCGTTTCTCGCTATCAACATAAGAAAGTTTTTTTTTTCCCCCAAATGGAGGGAAGAAAATATAAGCAAAACTTCTATGGGAAGAATGAGAATAGCTCTTGCAATTTTCTACTGGTGGAGACCGGGGATTCTCCAGCGCATCCCTCCAATAAAGCTATGCCGATTAAGTGCAAAATCGAGCAAGGTTTTTTCATGCTTCCTTTAGTAGCTGCCCTCTTCTAAAGCATCAGCGGTGCAGCAATTAAGAGGCTAATTATACGGATACTGCGATATCGTTAGCTCGAACAAACTGAAATGGTGTGATTATAAAAACCATAATCGAGTCAGCGCCTTGTACGTGAAAGTTTGCGGGTTGATTCAAACACTTCAGCAGTGCTCTTAACTAAACGCAAGGTCATATTCAATTCACTAATTAACTTTAAGCCAATCGTCAAATTTCTGCGTACTTTATTAAGCTTCTAATTTATCGGCAAATTGAATTGTACCTTCCCTTCGATGGCGTCAACTAGAGCACTGCACGGGCTTGGGCCGGCCCGAAAGCGCGGGACGGAAAATGCACTGTTTCCGTGGGCCGGGCCGAGCTTGAAGTTAAGGGCCCGGGCCGGGCTCGAGTGATAGGCAAAGGACCTGCATTTGGTCTGTGATTCGATATTGCAGGATGATGTACATTTGGGGCGTTCTAGCAGCGAGATGGATGAGGCAAGGATACGGTATGTGCAGAGGGCAAAATGTGACTCAGTGCCTATTTATCGATTTTTTGGTGCCGGCTATAATCTCGTTTTTCTCACGCAAGAAAAATTAGAAACAAAAATGTTTTTTTTTCTTTTTGCTCTGCTGCCCGGAACATCTCGGAAAGGGAACAATACAGCCACTCAGATCTTTGCTGAGAGTGCTGTTTTCGCGAAATGAGAGGAAGCTTAACTACGTCCTTCGCAGACTGAGTTTAATCAGCGTCACACATAGTGCCAAGTAACTTCGAACGCGCACGCCCGGCCACGTTGAAAGATTCAGGAGATGAAGTTAAATTGCATTTTTAAGTGATTGAAAATGAGCATAAAGAGACCATGCACTCTCGCAGTTTCTTAAGCGCAATGTCCATCAGTGGTTTGCACTACTGCGGCGTTCTTAGTGGAGCGTTGTAACGCCTCACACGAGTGCGTTTGCCTACTAAAGTACACGGCCCCACTGGCTTGGGCTGTTCCAGCTACCAGCGAGCGCACACCACCCGATCTACCGACAGGCACTTCGCATCTGCTCGCTTTTGTGTTACCGCTCGTGACAGCACATCTGAAGCCCCATAAGAACCGCCGGAGCAGGACCTTCCTACGACTGCGCAACGAGCAGCCGTCTGTTCCAAGATCGTCTTTTATCGCGTGCCATCACTTCTCGAAAACAACTCTCTGAACTATGGATACGCCACTGGGGAAGAGCCCATTGGTTTAGGCCAGTCCGACTGTTTTAACACATACCAGGCAATAAGCAGGCGCTTTTGATTTTCAACTCCATCGAAACGAGGCCAGTGCAGCCATAAGTTCATGTCGCGAAATCGTGCTCCTCAAAAAAGAAAAGAAACAACTGACATTGCTGAGGCTGCGAGGATCATTCAACTTTTAGACTCTGCGGGCCATAAAAATGAATGATTAATTATCTACAAATAATGCAAAGTAGCTTACTACGCCTGTAAGCAACCCTTTTCATTTCACTCACGAAACATTGGAGATAGCTTCAGAGGACATCACTGTTAAAAAATCCAAGCGTTCAATCCTGCCTGATCTTGTCTTTTTTTTTGTGTGTGTGTTTACAATAGAATTTCTTCAAAGCGCTATTGCGACCTGAACGCCCTGTCGGACACTTCTTTACCTGTGTAGTATGAGTCTACTTACACACAGTGAGCAATTTACTACTTGAGCTGTTGTGGGAAAGCGGCCGTGCAGGGCCCGGGCAGGACCACATTAATCTTGGCTTTCCGGGCCCGGGCTCAGTAGAGTGATAATGTAATGGGTTCGGGTTTTGTGCCTCTGGCTCGGGCCGCATTCTGAGGCCCGTGCAATGCTCTAGCGTCGATACATCATTGCATTCATCATTGCAGGCCAACGAGGCAGTAAAATTGGGAGTTGTCACTGGTGTATAGAATCACGAAAGTGATATTAAACGGGAAATACTCGGACAGTGCCCCCTATGTATAGGGCCCTCCAGAAAGTAAAGAAAACGCAAAGATAAAAGTAGAGGCCGGCAGCCCGCGGACAGTGTTTTTAGAATAAAAGCGTAGGTGACCCAGTGAATACCAACATGCAGCGCTGCATATCAGCTTGTGATGGGGGTTGCTGTGAGCTCAGCCGGCAGAAACAGGAATATCATGGATGAAATTACGTAAGGGACTCTAACGGCTCGTATGATTTGTGGTTTTTCATAATAGTCATAATAGTGCAGTTATGGTGGGAAGTCTTCAAAGATGCTTTCAAAAATTGTATGTAGAGTAGCTGTAATAAAAAGTTTTGTCTATGAAATTTACTAGCAATTTTATTAATGTATGTAGTTTGCATAGAACTGAGAACTAATGTGAAATTTTGTTGAGTACTGTTTATTCTTGCTTTTGTTTTTCTACTATCGTCCTGAAATTTCGTGTGAGTAGAAATGGTAATTGTACACGACTGGAATGAAAATATTCGCTTTGAGCAGGAAATAGATATATTATATATATATTTTTTTCAGCGCAATAAAATTGCACCCCAAAAAATGGTTCTTTTTAGACATAAAAATACAAATTGACTTCAGCTCTTCGTTCTAGTTCCAGTCATGTAAAAGGCATTGATTTAAATCTCTGCAAAAATTTGTTTTGTCACGCTTTATAGTGCGATGTCAGTGCACGTTAAAGATCCCCAGGTGGTCGAAATTATTCCGGAGCCCTCCACTACGGACCTATTTGTTCCTCTCTTCTTTCACTCCCTCCTTTATCCCTTCCCTTATGGCGCGGTTCCGGTGTCCAACGATATATGAGACAGATACCGCGCCATTTCCTTTCCACCAAAAACCAATTATTATTACGCTTTATAGTTCCTGAGGAAAAGCTACATAAACCTCCAAAAATTCTGTTTTGAGAAAAATGCAAATAAAGGCTCTGAAAACTTTTGCCCTCGACGTGACGACGAAAAAGTATAAAAGAAAACACTTTTGAAGCCGCGAATACTCAAAATGTATAAAATTTTCTCAGAGCAAAAGAAATGGTCTTTCAGAAGGTCACAAAATCTAAAAATCCATTTTTTTATTAAATAAAATCTCACCCTACGTTAATCGGGTAGATAGAAGAGATACATTCTGGATCACATGTGAAAAGAACAACTCAAAGAGGAAAAAATTGAATGCTCTGTCTTTGTATGCGTTGCCATTGATATTTCCTTGATATCTTTTGAGCCCAGAGATCAACTTGGCATGGTCGGGCCACCAGGTGCACCACAGCTCTGAGTTCTACAACCTCACTACAGCCTTGCGCCAGTCAGCTCTGCAGGCCTACTTTGAACCCGTAAGCCAGCCGCTTACTTCTACGAGAGCAAAAAAGTTAATGGTGAAGTGCTCTCGAGAGAATTATTGATCAATCTGCGCAACTCGTTCCTCTGTGATTCTTTGCGAAACTTGTTTTCGTCCTTTAAATAACCAGAGTCGAGTCCTCCCCATATCTCTCCCCTTCATTTAAGTAATACGTAATATCATTCGTTATTTTAGGTTGTAGAATTTCTTGTTTTAACCGAAAAACTGCGATAATCATCCGGGGGCAAAAAAAAAATTGGATTGGGTTAAAGCTTAAGAACTTGAGTTTCTTGGCATGTTCAGGCTAGCCGACGAGCCTTAGCGCCTAAAAACTTGTCCACTACTTTCCTTTAAAATCGCTGAAATACGCAGGAGGCATTGAAACATGCATCGCGTGTCGTTCAAAAACAACTGGTTGCGCGCGAAGCACTCTACCTTGATCCTCTGTGAAAGCTTGGAATCAGCCGAGTTCATGTGCAGAGAGATTAGCCGCGTCGGTTGGGAGTGGTGGATCACGGCTCTCGTGAAGAGCTGCTGAGAACTACGGCGGAGGTTCAATGCTTTATACAATTCCTTGAATCTTGAACAAGAAACGCCTCCTTTCCACAATGAGCTCGTCGAGATAGTTTTCTCTTTATGAGCTATAGCCTATCTGCAATATGGTGATGTATATTGGCGTCCAGTTGTTCTTAAGAGCAGTGTCGCTGTCGCAGAGTAGAGTACACGTGAAAGCGAAGGTCTGAACTTCAGAGTCTTCACGCAAAACTTGAGAAAATGACCTCACATAAATCATCTAGACCACTGCCCGAGGTTACTAATGCGCTTGAGTCAGAAAAGACTCGAGATGTATCCGCCCCTTGGCGAAGGGCTCGTCTAGCGAAAGAAGTGGAATCAGGCCCCAGAGGAGGGCACTATAATATGGATAGCCCCAGGAACTTAGCAAATAAGGTTCTAGGGAGGATGCTCGAAGAATCTTCTTCAGTGTTAAGAGGTTCATCATACAATCGGTTCAAAACCGCATAGCAGAACGCCTAAGATGACTTGCAATTCATGGACTAATACTAGATCCGCATCCAAATACATAACCATATTTGTAAGCAGGTAGGGGCGCGTCAATATTCGAAGCTTTCAAATAGCGAATTGAATATTCTCATATTCGTTTCGTCGAACGAATCAAATAATGCAGGTTCGAAATTATTCGAAACGAACATATTCCCCAATTTTCGAAACCTTTTCGAATAAGGTTCGAGAAAGGCATGCCGTATTTTTCTTCCATGACTGATTAAAAAAAAAGGGTTTACTTCGATGCTGCACAGCGTGCTGAAGCGATCGCTTTGCGTATAGGATGGAGGGTTCAGCGCAGCGACGCGGCCAATCATTCTAGTCGCGGTGCTTTTAAAGCTCATGCATGGTCTCCGAGATTGGGCGACGCGGCACGGCTCATAGGTATAGGTCTCGCCTCTCTCATCGGCTGGAATATGGCGCTAGATAATTCGCTCTCGTCGCCTTTAACAAAAACTAACTTTCCTCGGCGCACAACGCGACAGCCACACAGCTAACATACTGACATCGTGTTGCGATGGTCCATAGTGAAGATTAGTGTTGCGTATTTTGGCAGCTGCAGGTATAACTCCAAAGGTTATATAGCACAGTGCCTCAGCGCCGCCACTAGCGCTTCGTTGTTTTGCATGATGTTCCGTTTTTTACGCATATTCACTCGAGTATGTCGAATTTTCTTAAATATATATTCGATTTGGCTTCGAAAAATTACTATTCGCGAGCTACGGGAGAAATTTACGCAGTATAAACGAAGCTACAAGTTCATAGCGAGACACGAATGCAGTTTGAACGAGTTTCAGCTGGACATTAAAACTTACCGCCAGTGTAGGGTCAGTGATATAGTCGCCCTTGTGTTGTTTCAAAAGTTGCATTCATGAGTCTGGTCCCTCTTACTTACAACCTTTGTCCGTAAAGTTTCGAGACTGATTTATTTTTTTATCTAGAAATGATTCCCCAAAACAAATGTTGGGGCGTATGTGTAGCGTCATCTTTTCGGGCTAATTTGAGCTATTTATGTTAATTGCTGTGGCAGCCGCCAGATGGCACTACATGCAGAAATATACGTTGTCACAAGTCGTCTGCGCATTCTACTGTGAGTGAATGTGGAGAGACGGACGTCCACCTTGAACAGCTTGTCAACATAAAATTCTTTGTGAAGCTTGGCAAGACAGCCACACAGACGTATGAGCTCCTTTGTGACGCATACCGTAACGATACATTATCGGGGCCGCGAGTTTTCGAGTGGCACAAGATTTTCGTTTTGGCGAGAACTTTGGTGGTAGAGGACACAAGGCAGGGGCACCCTTCAACCTCACGGAATGAAAACAACGTGGCTCGGATCAGGGACATCGTACAGCAAGACCGCACCATTACAGTCCGCATGCTATCAGATGCTCTCGACATTAGTAAGACAACATGCCACCAAATTTTGCGTGAGAACTTAGGGAAATGAAAACTGATTGCCAGACTTATGCTGCACTCCCTCACACAGGACCAGAAGGACACGCGGGCATCATTGACCGCTTAGTTGCTCTCCGAGGCAGAGAAGGATGCTACATTCGTCGACTGCATCATTGCTGAAGATGTAAAGGGGTGTTTTCAATACGATCCTCAAAAAAAAAAGCAGGGCGCCGAATGGCGGTCCACATGCTCTCCGGCGTCGAGAAAGGTGCGGCGACAGAAGACCAAAACAAAGACGATGATGATAGTTTTTTTCGATGCCAGAAACGTCATACACCACGAGTTCGTCCCACGACGGCATACGGTGAATCAGGAGTTTTATATCCGCGTGCTCCAACACATGCGTGATGCACTGCGACACCGTCGCCGTGACTTATGGGCATCTGGACAATGAAGCCTTCTCCACGACAGCGCAAGGCCGCACACTGCTCTCAGCGTGACAAAATTTCTCGCCAAGCACAGCATTACTGTACTTCCCCATCCGGCATTCTCGCCTGACCTCTCTCCATGCGATTTTTTCCTGTTTCTTTGTGTGAAGAGAGCACTAAAAGATCGCTGGATGGGGAGCGTGGAGGCCAATCAAGACGCCACGACAAAGGAGCTGACAGCCCTGCCAAAAGAAGCGCTTTCCAACTATTTCCAAGACCTCAATAAGCGTTGGAAGCTGTGTATAGACTGCAAGGGAGACTATTTCGAAGGGGTGCTGCACAAATGATTTCAATGTTAAACGCAATTTTTTTTAATGAACTCAGTCTCGGAACTTTGCGGACAAAGGTTGTATTATGTATTCGGACAGTTTAGTGTTTCCTGCCTAAGGTAATAACATTGAACGAGCATTTTTTGACATGGAGGGCAGTCAAAATACAAGGGCGGCCAGGGATGTCTCATTGGAGTTTATAAGTATCCACTTATCTACGATTCAAAGTGAGTGTGCATCAATGAAATACGCGCGTACGAATGAGGATAATAAAACTGGCTCTCTCAGCTTTTGTAGCTTCTTAAAAGCTTTGGCGATATTTTCATAAATAGTCGCTTCTTATCGCATTTCCGTCACACGAATAGGCGAAAAATCTGAATTTCCAGTGAAAAATAAGCACCGAAGAAGATCCACCAATTTCTTCCAAAAGTACAGAAAATCGACTGCCGATTTATTTATTGGCCTATTCAACTTGGGCTGAGCGTTGCGGTGAGTATCCGTAGTGCATTGCTTAGTTTCAAGGATTGGATCCGTCTGCGCCCACCAATTTCATTTCTGCACCACCATTTTGCAGTTCCTCTACATGCCTCTAGCGCTTGTGGTGTCGCCGAGCCTGTACCTGGTGCATCGGCAGCTCAACCTTCTCTACCAGTTTCTCCTACACACCGAAGCCATCCAGACGCTGGGACCACTCGAGTTGGTGCTCAACACACCCAGCCACCATCGAGTACACCACGGTAATACATTACGCCATGCTACAGTCTTCGACATCTGTGAAAAATAGGCCTGTTGAATGAATTCTGAATTCGGAGAAGTGATATTGGCATGAAGTTTAGCAACGCTTGTTCGTTTATGCTCAAAGCCGCCGATACGTGGCATTATGTCGCTATGCTATAACTCTCCATTATCGTAAATGCCTTTTGCGCCTTATCTCGAAAATTTTTGTCGGCTTTAAATTGAGAGCGGCCGAGGGCGCCGCTGATTCTGACAAGCGCCGAGCGCTCTTTTTGCTACTGCTGCAGCAGAGTTGTTCAGAGCTCTTTATGGGCAGAAATCAGTCCAAGAAAGATTGATATCGGTATGTGGGGCTGACATCCACAAACGACACATGGCTGTCTGGGACGTAGTAATGGAGAACTCAGCATTAATTTATACCACGTGGGGTTCTTCTAGCGCTTCACCCACATCGCACGGCACATATGGGCGCCTTTTGCGTTTCGCCTTCACCGAAACGCGGCAGTCGCGGCTGGCAATGAACCTGAGTCCTCCGGTTCAGTAGGCGAGCGCTCTAACCACTGAGCCACAACTCATGAAGAGCTTAATAATGTTGTGAACGCGCTAGCATTACAGGCCTCGCTCGAGAAAAGCCGGTGCCCGTCCGTCCGTGTCACGAAACAGCAGGTGGGCTACCTGCCACAGTGAGCAGCTAGGCGGAAACGAGCCCACCTGCTGGTTGTGGGCAACGTGCCCACCACGGCAGATGGCAGTGAAATTAATTCAAACAAACTCAGTGCAGTGCCGCCTGCCCACGGGGGCACTGCGTATAAACTCATTGGTTGAGAGATAGACGACCTCCCGAAGAACTATATATGCGCGAAAATGTGCCTTACGGGAGCTCGGGTAGAGCAACCTTGCTCTGAAAATCCCCCCCCCCCCCCTTACTTACTTCCGAGCCTGAAAATCTGTTTTGGGCAGGAGAAATATCATTCTCATTGCTGAGAACCTTGCTAGCTCCGCAGACGTCTTAAGTGCCAGTTCAACCTCGTCATAACGAATTCGAAAGAATCCCGTGGTTTCTTCGTTAAAGTCATTGCTTTGCTGTAAAGGGTACGCGACCTTGGTTGCGACTTTCGCATGGCAACAGGCTTACACGCCAATGCGTTCGCCCAGGACAACAAAGCCGGAGATTAGTGTGACACCGATGTGTGTTGCGGGAGTCTTCAAAATGAGTACCGAGCGCCCACCACGTGACCGAATACACACACAACTGAACATAGCAGACTCTGCCAAAGCGGGCCTGTATTTTCCGCAACCGGCATGGGCTACAGAGCCTTCAGAACTGTTCTTGGAGGAATAATGTCGTAGAGGACAGGGCGACAACTATATAAAATAATCAGTTCCGTTTTCTAGATGCCGAAGTTGATAGGGGCTGCTGTAAATGCGGGCGCGCCAAGGTGCCTCAGTGCCTGCGCCATCCGCTGTCCCATCGAGGCAACTATCGCGCGCGGCGGCATTTCGTCTACAAGTTCTGGTTGGCTTCGCCGCACAACTCACAAGCGCGCACGCCATAATACTGCCCCACATGACAGGAGTGTCTTGGAGAGAATGCGTCCACTAGACAGCGGACGCATTCATCCGCCGCTTTCCGCTGCTTTACGCCGCTTGGCCTTGTGAAATCTGTGGTACCTGGATAACGTCAAACACACCAAGCGCAATGCCAAATGATTTCAACCTTGCCATCATGCAGCAAAAACAGAAAGGAAACTGCACATGCATTCAGACAAGCACAGAGCGCTCGCACTGGCCCGTGAACAGTAAAATGATTGAACGATGAGAGAACTGCACTTGGCCACACTGAAACAGGTCAGAAGTGTTGGGAATCATTGCAAATTGGCGTACTCAGAGCAAAATCGCCTGTGGGGTTCATAGATGTTTTCTTTAAAATTTAACTTCGTAATAACGAGATATCAATTATACGTCGGCTTATGCATAATTATGGGAGCTTCCAAGCGGAATGTTTACGTTTTTGTTATATCCATTATTTCGTTATAAACTGTTTCGCTCTAGTAGGGTTGCAGCTAAAAAGCGAAACCTGTGGCCTGCAATTTTTGACGTACCCTGTTCTGCGGGGTTCTGGAAGAACGAAGTATTTACCTGCTGTAGCTAAAGGTGCGCTAGCACGTTTGCCCTTGTTTAGCTTTGTTTATATTTGCTTAGTCTTTTATAAACTTGGAAATTCGAGTTGCACCCACATTTTCAGGCATTCGTTCCTCGGCTTTCCTCTTGCGAAAGGCTGCGTGAGCTGCCCGTTCTAGAGGCCCGTGTCGAAATTTCCGGAGCCCTTCACTACGGCGTCCCTCATAGCCTGAGTCACTTTGGGATGTTAAACCCCATAAACCAAACCAAACAAACTTCTTTGCCTTTGTGTGCAATTTCTATTTAAAAGTGCTGAAAAGTGGTGCAGAGTAGTTAATATCTATTTACAATTCAGTTTTCGCTGACTTCGACTATCTCTTACTGGGGCGTTTAAAAGCTGACATTTCTTATGTCAGTGGTTATAAGGCAGTGCTGACCGTTCGAGTAACGCTGTTCGAAGCTGTGCTGCATACTGTTATTCTCCATCCTTGCTAATGCCGTTGGCGTCACAAGAGGCGTCACAAGTGTGTAGCTTACCAAGGTAGTTCATGGTTTGAGGACCGGAAACTAAACGAACAATAGCTTTTAGTTTCCGGTATAGCGAGGAAATATACCGCATATAGCGAAGGTGGGTGTAAATCTCAATAGTAGTGCAAAATAAATGAGGTAGATGGCGCTTCTTGTGTTATAGAAGGGATGCTTCCGGAAAGGAAACATCCGCGGATATTTGGGCTTGGTCATCTTCACGTCTGCTGAGCACACCGACGTAAACACTTAACGCTCCCGCATCTAACGCTCTAAGTCAAACACTGACGCAGTGTTGGCGGAGAATTTTGTGCTCTTGAGTGTGCACCTAGCATTCGGCCTGTTTGGAATTCCGAAGTATCATGTTCCTCCCTCCGGTCATTGTGGTAGGTTGGGCGTGCGATACACGAAGTTACTCATTTCGGAGGTAACTGTACGAAAGAGATTTACAAACCCTGACATCACTTTTTTTACGAATAAGAAAGCTCGAAAGTGATGCCACAATAAGGTTAGGGGAAGCTCTAGTTTAAACGTCGTACTTTAATGCGCAGGGAGGATGGGGGATGTTTTGCTATTTATGCGCCATTGCACCACTTTCAGGGGGCCGACTTTCCTGGAGCTCGGTGGGAGACCCTACGCTCGAGTAGCCGCAGAGAAGGTCTGCGGGGCGGTACGAAAGTTTGTCCGCTGCAAGTTTAAAATGCTTCGTATACATACTTCCTGCTTATCAACCATTTGTCCCCCGCCGCGGTGGCTCAGTGGTTAGGGCGCGCGGCTACTGCTCCGGAGTTCCCGGGTACGAACCCGACCGTGGCGGCTGCGTTTTTATGGAGGCAAAACGCTAAGGCGCCCGTGTGCTGTGCGATGTCAGTGCACGTTAAAGATCCCCAGGTGGTCGAAATTATTCCGGAGCCCTCCACTACGGGACCTCTTTCTTCCTTTCTTCTTTCACTTCATCCTTTATCCCTTCCGTTACGGCGCGGTTCAGGTGTCCAACGATATATCAGGAAGATACTGCGCCATTTCCTTTCCCCAAAAACCAATTATTGGTCTCAGATGGTTACTGATCCGGTGTATCCGGGTTCGAACCCGACCGCGGCGGCTGCGTTTTTATGGAGGAAAAACGCTAAGGCGCCCGAGTGCTGTGCGATGTCAGTGCACTTTAAAGATCCCCATGTGGTCGAAATTATTCCGGAGCCCTCCCCTACGACACCTCTTTCTTCCTTTCTTCTTTCACTCCCTCCTTTATCCCTTCCCTTACGACGCTGTTCAGGTGTGCAACGATATATGAGACAGATACTGCGCCATTTCCTTTCCCCAAAAGCCAATAGAGAGAGCCAACCATTTGTCAATTGAATCTCTGTCGAGTTTCCGTAAACCCGCAAGTCCGAAGTATACCAAGAAGAACACGCAAGTGAAGAACATACAATCAATGAGGGAATTTCAAGCCAGGCAACTCCTGTCGCGTAGCAACTCCTGTCGCGCGCGCATTTTCTTCCTTTATATTTGTTGCCTCTAACCTCTGAACACATGGCCCATAAAAAGATTCGAATTTAATTTTCGGTCAGTAAAGAGGACATCGATAAAGTTTGGAGTTCGAGCAGTCAGGTATGGTGATTGTTTGAATAAAGGGTGCCATTTAATTTATTCACTTGTTTTCACATTCTGCTGCCTCGGATGAGGTGGAGATAAAAATGCACACTGAGAGTAACAAAGCACCACGAGATGTACTACGAAAGCACATGAAAACGCACAGTAAACACATGTCATCTAAAAAATCACAGTATGTAAATATTCTTTTAAAGGTAGAGCAAGAGTAGAATCGGGAATAGAGTTGCAAAGTTATATAGTGCGTGCTAAAACAAAAAAAAAACTGTTTGAAGTAGCGAGTACCAGAACTGAGAGGTGAGGCGCCTATAGTTCTAGAAAACCTTTTAATCATGATGGTCAAGAAAATTGTAAACACTTTCGTAGTGGCTAAAATCGCGGAAGTTAACTGAACTGTGCCAGAATTTTAAATATTCAGAATGACGACGAGAAAAAAAGCTGGATATTATAACCAAAGAGCTAGGTTGCTGAACTTATCATTTAGACCGCCTGAGCAAACCTCGGTGTAGCGTTCGCGTCTTACTACTTACACTGCTGCTGTTTGACTGTTTTACATTTCGTTCTTTTCTTGTCAGGAAGAGATCGATACTGCACAGATAAGAACTTTGGCGGCATACTAATCATCTGGGACCGTCTTTTCGGCACCTTCGCGGCTGAACAGCACAGGCCTGCTTATGGACTGACGCATTCTGTCAATACCTTCGATCCATGGACCCTGCAGGTACGTTGGGTACCCCTTTTCTCATTTTTATTCTTTGCGCGAGCTAAGATTTCGGGGACACTTAAGCTCCGCCTTAAATGTATTACGCTATAGCGTTAATGGGTTCCTTTAGAAGCGTGGGATCCTCTTCTCATATCACTTCGCCGACACGGGCAGTGTTTTTCTTTTGTTTCATTTCTATATTTAATATTTTATATATCACAAGTCACCCAATCCCTCCTTTTCACAAGACGAACGAACGGTTCCCGCGTTGCATCACTGGAATAAATATCATGTTGGAAAAAATTATCTCAGCGATTGGAGAACCGGATTGACGATATTTTTTTCAGCGCAATTGCTTCTATTTCTTTACAAACACTACTTAATGATGGTGGAATGACGCCGCGAGCTTGCAGACCAATGAGGAATTGTGTAGTGCCGTGTTTGTATGACCCGCGCGAGGTCAGATGGTTGTGACGTCACGACCATCTCGATCAATCCCCAATTTTCTCGACACGTCAGCACCAACTCCGGCGGATTATCCGCTGAATGGGACACTTAACCCTGGAATTTCTGAAGCGCCATTTTCTCATCAACGCGCACATACCGTTACCTTTTCCACCTCCTTCTGTCCACGAGCCGCGTCAGACTGAAACGGCCTGCGTTGCTGCTATCACCTGCCCACCATCCGTCAACGCCAACATTGAAATTCTCGTATCATCGTGACAAAATGTAACAAAGCTTTTGATTACCACACCCCTCATTTAATACCCCGAAAGGGGCCTTTAAGATATATAAATGAAATTAAATGAAATCGTATTAATTTTCTGAGCTTTCCGCGGTTCCCCCGACTTCCCTAGAGCTTTTCTAGGACCATTATTTAGCGATAAAATTAAATTTTCCCCATTTCCACACTCGGAAACTATCGGCTAGCCTGGACCCTGACTTAGAAGGTCTCCGCGCTTAATTCGGTTCGCTCTTCGCGATCTAACCTGTCACCGCCGAACGTCATCATCATCATAATCATCATCATCAACAACCTGACTTCACCCGCTGCAGGGCAGAGGCCTTCTCCATGTCTCTGCAATTAACCCTGTCCTTTGCCAGCTGTGGTCACTCTATCCCCGCTAACTTCTTAATCTTATCCGTCCACCTAGCTTTCTGCCGCCCCCTGCTACGCTTGCCTTTTCAGGGAATCCACCCCGTTACCCTTAAGGTAACCTCCGTTACCTGCCCAAGCCCAATTCTTCCTCTTAATTTCGACTAGGATGCCATTAACCCTCCTTTGTTCTGTGACGCAATCGGCCCTCTTGCTGTCTCTTAACATTACACCTTTCACTTTCCTTTCCATAACTCACTGCGTTGTCTTCAATTTAAGCTTAACCCTTTCCGTTAGCTTCCACGTTTCTTTCCCATACGTGAGTACCGGGAAGATACGGCTGTTATATACTTTTCTCTTGAGGGATAGTGGTAAACTGCCTTTCATGATCTGAGAGAACCTGCCAAATGCGCTCCACTCCCTTCTTATTCTTCTAGTTAATCACTCGCAATCCGGATCTGCGGTAACTACCTGCCCTAAGTACACGCATTCCCTTATTCCCTTACCACAGCCAGAACCTCGCTGCCAACTGCAAAATCCTGTTGCCTTCCGAGACTGTTGAGCAGTACTTTGGTTTTCTGCATATTAATTTTTAGACCAACCGTTCTGCTCTGCATCTCTAAGTCATTGATCGTGCCGTGCACTTCACCTCCTGAGTGTGTTAGCAAGGAAATGCCATCAGTGAATCGAAGATTACTAAGGTATTCTCTATTAAATCTTATCCCCAGCTGTTATCAATCCAGGTCTCTCTATATACCTCCTGTAAACACGCGGTGAATAGCACAAAAGCGACTGTGTCTCCCTGCATGACACCGTTCCTTTTTGGGATTTTACTGCTGACTTATGGACGAGTATGGTGGCTGTGCATCCGTTATAGATATTTTCCAGTCTTCTACACCCAGATTCCGCAGTTCCTGCATGACTGCAGAGATTTTGACTGAGTGATATGTTGTCTCCTAACCTATGAAGGCTATTTATAGGGGTTGTTTATATTCGGTACATTTCTCGATCGCCTGATTGATAGTGTGAATACGGTCTATTGTCTAGTAGCCTTTACGAAAGCCTGCCTGGTCATTTGCTCCCCCCCTCCCGATAACAACGCAGACTGCGCTCTCAGTTAGAGGGCGGCTGGACCCTTCCGCCGCGTGCACTTGCCGAGCCAAACTCGATGTGGTAAATGTAAACAGTGGCGTGTCTGCTGCGCGAGATACGCTAGGAAATACGATGCGCCACTTTCGTATTTATGTAAACACGGAGTATAGTATAATGTCTGAAAGCGAAGGGTCTAAAGCATATCGCAGAGATAGTGTGGTCATCTAAACTGGTTGCTGTTTGCAGGGAACATTGCAAATACTGCACCGTAACATGTGCATACGACCGGGTTCACTTTGCTTTCATGTCATGTGGAAAAGGTTGCACTGCACTGGTGGTCGTTTACGATGTAGTATTTTAGCATTCTTGCTCATGTGCATCTTAATAGTCTGCTGTCTGTTTCTGGTTACTTTGAATTATTTCGCGATTTTTCCACCCTAATAAAAGTGGATGCGACCTCACATTACGTTTCGTGAGCAGCGACGCGTGAAGTGCGAACAACTGCCAACTCTTCTCCTGCATGCTGGCCGGTGTAGTGGCGCTACAGATCGTCACAAAATACGCTCCCACGAGCCCTTTTCGCGCATAGTCGAGTTCTCAAACATTTCTCGACGTTTATTTCCGACGTTAACATGATATATACATTTGGTTTGCAGGTAGACCACTTCCTAAACATCTGCAAGCAGGTCATCAGCACTGAAGGTTTTAACAACAAGCTGTCCACCTTATTCAAAGGTCCCGGATGGCAACCCGGGAAACCAAGATTAGGCGATCCGAACGATATTCCTGACGTGAGTCAACAAACTTTAGAGAAACGCACGTGCATTAAAAAGTTTAAACAGGTTTGTTTTTGTTTCCCCTAAACCAGCCCCAACTCTTGTCGCAATCCACCACCCCCATCCCTGGAGTACAGGAAGCAGCAGTAGATAGTGTCAGTAACGCCTCCTTCCCTCCCCCTGCCCTCTACCTTGGTAATCACAACAACCCTTTTGAATGTATAAAGAAAAATCTTGTGCGCTTCCAGCAAAGGCAGACCCAAACAGACACAGTGGTTTTCTAGATGCTGTATGTAGAGTCACTTTGGTACAGGGAGCATTTAGAAGTACGCATTACGACGGCGCATTACCATTCAGGGAGTGCAAGGGCATTCATAAAAATTTAGTCTTTTTCTCAACAATTTTCTTTTGTCGTCGTGCAGGTGTGCAGACCCGTGGAAACCTACGCGCCAACGACGTCACTGTTCCGGAAGTTATACGTAACTTTACATTTTGGATTGATCGTCATCGGATATGTGCAGCTCAGCCGCTGGGGCCTTGTAAGTTGATAAATTCGCATGCGTATTTCTTCAAAGCCTGCTATTACTGGAATGATGTTTACGCAAGCAAAAGCTGCTTTTTTCCAGTTTTGAATACTACTCGTAATAATCTGATTGGTCGCAATAGGAATGATGTGTAACTGGTTTCACACATGAGGACAAACAATATTTGCAACTTCGAAAAAAAAAACAAGAAATTAAGGTTCGTATGACTTGCTTACCTGTGACAACGATGGAACGATCCGCTAGCCTGCAACGGGAAGCGTGCCTGACAAGTATCTGATGTGTTATCACATCTTGTGTAAAGTGGTCTGTCGATCCGCATTCCAAGTAGAGCTCTGCATAACCAACATCGTTTTCTTTACAATATTTTTCGCGACGATATTGTTCCCAGGCGCAAATTCATAGTTGCATTAGGAAATATCAAATATGGCTTTGTGCTTACATGAATAAAATTTGAAAATTAACTCTGAGATAGGGTGCGAGATACAAGCCTTAAATACCAAATACTTTCAATAAATACATTATGCTGAGGCGCCTGAATTCCTACTACGGTGTTCAATCGTATTTGCGCGGTAAATTTAAGGCTCACATTAGAGCAAGATTTTCACTTTTCGATTGCACAGATGATAAGCACCAGCGCGCTGCTTTGCGGCATCGCTTACATCTTCTTTTCCTTTGCTGTGATGGGTGCATTTCTGGATAAGCGGTGAGTTTTGGAAACTTTATTGCATGCCATTTGTTTCGCCAGCCGGTGTCACACTCTTAAAAGGTTTTGCTGCTTGTGCAAAATAGGAACAAATAGCTATAGTTGTTTTGGGCGCGCGCAGGGAATAGGGAACCGGGAAAAAAAATGGTGGAGGTTTAGCCCTGCTTACCTTGAAATATTGTGCGAAAGAAGGTCTTTTTGCCGGTATAAAACAATAGCACGTACCTCAAAGCGCGAGTGAAGGCGCGTTTCTTTCCTTTCGTGACTTGCAGCCGCCGCGGTGGCTGAGTGGTTATGGCGCTCGGCTGCTGGCCCGAAAGACGCGGGTTCGATCCCGGCCGCGGGGGTCGAATTTCGATGGAGGCGAAATTCTAGAGGCCCGTGTACTGTGCGATGTCAGGGAACGTCAAAGAACCCCAGGTGGTCGAAATTTCCGGAGCCCTTCACTACGGCGTCTCTCATAGCCTGAGTCGCTTTGGGACGTTAAACCCCCATAAACCAAACCAAACCTTTCGTGACTTGCGCATAGATGGAAGTTAATGAATACGACGACGTGCGATAGATAGCACGATAGCATAGTGCTCTCGTGCAGTGGCCAGTGAAGCTGATCTGTTTGTGCCGCCGCGGATTTGAAACCCAATCGCAGCAATATCAATCAAAGTCTCGTTTATTTCCCGCCATTTCCCGCATCACGTGAATAACTGAAGAGGCTTCACCAGATTTTCCAGGTTATGAGGCTAACAGTGTTTTCGGACTTAAAGGCAGATATGGAAACGAAAATTTTCTTGGAAACTTTACTCGAATGTTTTAGAAGAACGAAAAACAACTACAAGCTCCCGTGAAAAGGCTTGCGGAGCAAACGCTATAACGTCAGCCACAATGCTTTATACGATGCGGCTTCGCGGCCCCACCTGCTGTCTAAAACCTTGAGACCCAATAGTTCTGCATCTGTTGAAGCTATAATCATGACTGCGCTCGTATTCCGTGGCTATAATCGACGTCATATGTCCACCAAGTACAACGGTCGCTGTCTAATATCATATTCTCACCGTTCAAAAATTTGTACGGGGGAATGCCAACTCTTTGCCGGTGTACAGCCAATGTGAGACAGTCGTAGATGTTTCTCGGGCAGCTCGAATCGTATTTGCCAACACATCTTGGCTATTTCGACGAGTGAAGTGCTTTTTTGGAGGTTGGGTTGCCTGCAAGCATCTCGAAAGCGCATGCACATCGGCGCGATGTAGGCAGAATTTGTTGGGCCACAGCGCAGAGGGTAACAGCGTTTTTATAAATCCTAAAAACTGATATCGATATTATTTGCGCGGTGGACTACATGCCTCTCAATATATAAGGAGACTAACAGTAAATCTTAAAAACTGAACTATTCAGGATCAGTTAACCAGCCTACTAGTTAGAACTTCTTAGCTGCATTCTGATGCGCTGCCCCGCTAAAAAATCTCTGCCGAAAAGTGAATCTTTTAATTCAAAAACCCTCTGTTTAAAAATTGCAGAACACCCTTATGTGAAATACCCGGTATAATAGGACCTTTTCAATGTATACTGGGCGCTGACGTAGCTGCCTCATACACGTTGTTATTTTTATGCTGACTGTTTATCTTTCGCGCCCTTTTGTTTTGCAGGGGCCACGCCTGTAAATTGGAGGCCATCAGGTGTGCTTTGATGTTCTTCATTGACACCCATGTGCTCCACCTTTCGGCCCTGGTCGGCACTCTCCGCGGCCTTCCTGAACATTGTCAGGGCAATTTTCGTGCCTTCGTTCTTGAGTTGCGGCGGGGCCAGCATATGAGAAATGGATATCATAGCAAGAGAGGCGAAATTGGTCGCAGAATACTGTACGCGCGTTATAGGCACGCAAAGTAAAGCAAAACGCTGTTAATTTAACATTTGTTCCGGGTTCACCCTTTCCATGCAGATGCACATTACGGCCTCCTTCAAAAATTTTGCCCAGATTTATTTCAAAAAACAATTGAAGCTATTCATAGTACTTCGTCTACATTTAAATAATGTCTGGTCCAATTGACCAGGGGCCAACTTTGAGCATTTCTTTCAAATTGCATTTGGCTGCGATTATCGGTAACAGACATTAATAAAAAGTAAGGAGCGCCTTTGAATAAAGACGCTGTACCGTAGGTATACCGTCGCGCTGATGTCCGTACCATTTTTTTTATTTTTCCGAAGAACGGAAGTGCACGCTAATTGGCCGTCCATTATATAACGGAGCATTGAAACGCGGTCTTTGGGCTGTTTCCTGCCGAGGTCCAAAGAATGCGTACCTAAAGAGAAACAACAACGTGGGATCTAAAAGATGCTTTGAGCTGTTTGCTATCCCTCGTACACCGACAAAACAAAGAACTTGGGCCAGGGATTCCAGCAACACACAAACGTCGTTCGGAAGCTGCATCGAACGCAGTGCCTTCGATGAACACTGGGAACGTTTTGACCACGGAATCGTTTTAGAGCTGTGAGTGAGCTGGGTGTGTGGCATAATCAATTTAAGAGGCTTCGCCTGGAATCGTACATCCTGGAATCGTTCGCCTTGAATAGGACATGAACATGCACCCAAGATCTCTGCCCTTCGCTTCCGTGAATGACCTACGACCTGTGACCAAGGAGATAGAATGAGCTCTGTTACCTGCAGCCTGTCGGGAATTCAGCTTCCTCTGAAGAAGGGGCCCAGTTGTTCACGAAACGTTGTGATTTGATTTTCAACCCTTGCTTGGTACCATAGTCTCCTTCTACGAATGAATCTTCACATTTTGTGAGGTTGTTGGTGTACTGATCCGTACAAAGCGAAAATAAAATGCGTTATTTGATCGTAGTCAGAGGTATATCGAAAGCAATGTTTTTTTTTTTTTTATGCGAGATAGTCTCACATATCTGTTCCAAATGCCCTTCCGGATTGAGAGCTTTGCCCCGCCACGGTGGCTCAATGGTTAAGGCGCTCGACTACTGATCCGGAGTTCCCGGGTTCGAACCCGACCGCGGCGGCTTCGTTTTTATGGAGGAAAAACGCCAAGGCGCCCGTGTGCTGTGCGATGTCAGTGCACGTTAAAGATCCCCAGGTGGTCGAAATTATTCCGGAGCCCTCCACTACGGCACCTCTCTCTTCCTTTCTTCTTTCACTCCCTCCTTTACCCTTCCCTTACGGCGCGGTTCAGGTGTCCAACGATATATGAGACAGATACTGCGCCATTTCCTTTCCCTCCAAAAACTATTATTATTATTATTATTATTATTATTATTATTATTATTATTATTATTATTATTATTATTATTATTATTATTATTATTATTATTATTATTATTATTATTATTATTATTCATAAAAGGTCGTTCTACTACAACTAACCTTGTGACTTTTATGACGTATACATCAGCTGAAGTCCTACAGAGGAGTCAGGTAGACGCTGTGTACTGTGATTTGAGCAAAGCTTTCGACGTTGTTACTCACTCATTACTTCTTCAAAAGCTTCTGCTGTTTGAGATCGACGTTTCAATTGTAGCCCTCCTACGCAACTATCTTCTTGATCGGTCCTGCTTTGTCAGTGTAAATTGGACAGACCTCATTTGTTTACACTCCAACCAGCGGAGTTCCTCAGGGCTCGGTATTAGGCCCGCTTCTGTTCTCTGTTTTTATCAATGACGTTTCCTCCGTGGTCAAAAACTCCTCATTTCTCCTTTATGCGGACGATATAAAAATGTTCAAGGCAATACATACTCTTCACGATTGCTTGTCATTGCAATCTGACATATCCGCCTTCTCTGATTGGTGCTTGAAGAATGGGCTCACTCTCAATTCATCTAAAACCAAGGTTGTTTCATTTACGCGTAAAACGCACAGTCTTCTCTACTCTTATTCTGTGAATGGTAGGCCGCTGCCCAGGGTTGATGAAATTAATGACCTCGGCGTACTTTTCGACCGTAGCCTCAGCTTCTCCTCTCATACAAAACGCATTGCTCTACGGGCTATGCGTACACTCGGCTTCATCTGCAGGCTTTCGAGAGAGTTTCGATCCCCACTTCCTTTCTTAAAGCTCTACCTCTCCATATGCTTGCCGCTTTTGGAATATGCGTCTGTTGTTTGGAACGGCACTTGCCAGTCGAACTGTGAAAAAATCGACAGAGTTCAGCTAAAGTTTTTACGCATATTTCAACATCGGTTTTCTTGCAAAACTTCCAGCTCTCGTCCCAGACGGAGTAACTCACTGCAGCTTCCTTCTTTTAGCTGCCGTCGCGTGAGGGCAGATATAATTTTCTTGTATAAACTTCTTCATGGTCACATTCTATGCCCTCAGCTCCTAGCGCGTATCCTTTTGCGTGTACCGCGAAAGAGCATAAGGGAATTCAGACCATTCCAAGTTTCTGCGCTCCTGCACTCCCTCTCCCCTCTGGACAGAATGCAGAAGTTGTTTAATTCTCTTTGTCCTCACCTAGATATATTCGAAAATTCTCTCCCTTCCTTTATATTGGATGTCCGTGACGTTCCACTTTGAGCACTCTTTTTCTCATACATAACTTCCCCTTTCATGCATTTTGTCTTTACAACACTTGTGCGTTTGCACCGGTATTATATTGTTTTTTCTCTCCTTAATTGTTCATCACGTGTACTTGTTTTCATTAATATTATTTCTTTAATACTGTATACTCACGCCTGATTGTCTGTAACGCGTTCACTAATTACGTTTCTTATTGTGTATGATTGTATTTCTAGCTTGTATTTCAGAGGTTTCATATTCGTTCATATTAGTATTGGCTTTATTCTTGTTTGTATTTTGCTATATGCTGTACTTGGCTGTTATCGGTCGTTCATTCTCTTTGTTTATTGTTTCATTAGTTATTTATATGTCTGTTGCCTGTTCTAGCTGTTTTCATTTACCGCTGTTCTCGCTGTTTTCTTGTTTTCGCTTTTTTGCTTCATGCTTGCTGTGACGCCTAGTTTATATGTCTTTTTTTTTTTTCTATCGCCGTGACTGCTGCATTACCTCCCCTGAGTGTCTTCCTTTGTAGTGAAATAAATTTACATTTTGTGCGTGTGAATGGTGTACCAGCACCAAGACCTTTGGGTTGTTCCTGGGCACCGACAAATAAAGATTGATTGATTGATTGATTGATTGATTGATTGATTGATTGATTGATTGATTGATTGATTATTATTATTATTATTATTGAGAGCTGACTTTACGTGTTACGCATTATGACTAATCTTGCCGTTCATGTCCCGGCAGTGAAAGAAAGGAAGGAAGGCTGCTGGCTATAGAAGATAGCGAACGATTCTTGGAGAAAAGTTGGATGTTTTCTTTTTCCGAACTCAAAGAGATTTACGCAATCTTATCGGAAGAAATTGAGCTTCGATTTAAATTTCCGGGTGTACATTTACCAGAAAATCTTGACCGTTATACTTAGTAGGGAGAGTATAACATCCCCCCGTGGCGTCGCATCTCCTTGTGAACCCTCCTTGCCCCTCACATGACAAAGTTTCGACCACCCCATCCCCCAACCTCCGCAAATGGAACGCAAGAGTGAGTTTATCACCCGTGTCATCATGTGATTTGCCCTGAAAAACCTCAGGCGTCTGCAGTTGCTGTCAAATGAAGACTGCTTGCTTGACTGCACTTACTTGTTGGTGAATATATTGTGTTGCGCGCTCGTGATCAGTTAGAATGAGCCGTGAAATCGCACGCAGCGAGACTGACCACTCCTGCTCACAAAGCGATAGTAACTTTTTCATGTTAGCTTTTAAGTTTAATGAACTGTTCAATAATAAAATTTTTAAGCACACCGAAAATTTGCCTATTGTCTCTCTCACCTCCTTCCTCTCTCGGAGTATTCACTGAAGTCACAACGGCCGCCATTTTGTTGTCTGTGGAGCGCTGAGAAAGGCTGCAGGCGTGTCTAACGGGATTATCGCCTCTTGCTCCGGCCTGCACTGCTGAAGCTACGCGCTAGAGAACAAAATGGAGCCAATGACGTCACGTTCCAGGAGCCAACGGGTGCCCCGTCCACCCCTCCTCGCCCCGCCACACTAACCCCTGCAAAAAGTTCTGCGGACGCCCTTGTTTCGCAAATATAATCACGCTTCAAGGACTAGCTGATTGTGGTTCAAGAACTTGATCGGCTGAAAGACCGTGTCCCAGGCATTAAAAAAAGTTCGCGATTGACTGGTTCATGCCTATCAAATCTTGAAAACAATTTGCTACGAATGCAATTACTTTTATTCCTTTCCCTCGCTTAATAGAGTTGCGATAACGTGTATCGTGTACATTTTGTAGACAAAGACAATCCTGCACGAAAAAAAAAAAGTGTTTTTGAACTTTATGCGCAAAAGAAAAGGCATAGCATGAATGGTTTTTAAGTACAAAATTGCTTAGCCAGGAAGCGGCTTCTTCATTTCGCCTGCATCGAAATCCGGCCTCCTTGAAAAGGCAGCGAACCTCTCAATTCGGCTTTACTGCATCTCTTAAGGAACCCGGCTTAGTTTTGAAAGATCGTGAAATGACTTCGGATTTGCTATAATATTATTATTCTAGTTCTGTTTCCACCTTTTCCGCAGATTTTTTTAGTCGACTTATATCTCGCGCTGTGCAGCCTACATAAAATTGGCGGCAGACCCGACATCTGTTTCACAGGAAGAGAAGTAATGAGGCTTCGGTGTATTTTTTTATCAATAGATGGCAGCACCAACTTCAGCAAGCCGCTTGCTGCGTTTATTTTGCAAAGGTGTTCATCACTTGATCTTACCTGCTCTCTGAGCATGCACTGCGTCCGAGTTGTATCTAGACGCGTCGTCTGCGAAATATGCTGCGACAAGGGCAAGTTGCGCGATTGCTCGCCTGTGCGGACGCTCGCTGGACAGCAGGTCTACGCAGTTGGAGAATGAACCCCGTATTTGTCTCGCGTAAACAGCTAAGAAGCGACGGCCGGCCGACACGGCTACCGTAACACAAGTGCGCTTATTCAGAATAAGGTCCGCGAACGACGCACGCCTGGGAGCTAAGGAAATTAAAACTGGTTGTTGGGGAAAGGAAATGGCGCAGTAACTGTCTCACATACCTCCGTGGACACCCGGACCGCGCCGTAAGGGAAGGGATAAAGGAGGCAGTGAAAGAATAAAGGAAGAAAGAGGTGCCGTAGTGGAGGGCTCCGGAATAATTTCGGCCACCTGGGGATCTTTAACGTGCACTGACGTCGCACAGTACACGAACTAAGTTCACGCATACTGCGGCGGGTAAGCAGAGCCGGGCGCTGGAATGTACGCGTTGCTCGCTCGCAAGGAGGTGTCACGTTGGTATGGAGGAGCTTCTAGCTATAGATTTAATGGCGTTCACATACATCAACTCAATTATTGGTAGTTTCGTCGGCGATCAGACCAGTGATGACCAGTGACGACAGTGACAAAAGCGGCAATCAGAGCACCCGAAAGTTTTTTTTTTCGATTTTCATTATTCGAAGAAAAACTGTCGGGTCAAAACTGAAGTAATCATCGGACAGTAAGATATGAAAGAAATGCATGACTGCAGTGTCTTAGGGCAGCCCCCAGGCCTTTTAGGAAATAGTACTGCATACAAATATGTAGCAGAAAATTGATGCACGGGACCTTCCTTGATGCACGTGACCTGCTGTGGACTTTTTACTTTATGCCTGACAAGTAATTGCAAAGAATGATTTGTAGCTGCTCTACAGGCTCTGAAACACAATGCACCCGTCAAGTGGAGTGCGATTGGACGAGGCCCATCAGCTTCACAAGAAAATCAACACATGAATCAATTTCTCGTATGTGCTTCAAGGCATATGATTGAAGGCGATATTATTTTGCAGAGCAGCTATTTTTATGAAATTCGTACCTTCTTAAAGTTGTTTTGTGTTTAGTGCATGAAAGCTTTGTATGTGTCGAATAAGTAGTACTCACTGTACGTATAACCAGAGCTATTAATGAATAAACAGCGCTATCATTTGTCTCTTCTAATGTTGCATTTTCGTGTTGTTAAATACAAGTTTAGAAGCATGTGCCAATCCGCTGGCAGAAGCACTCTTTTCTATGTGATTCCCGTAGCTGATATTGCGTTTTTTGTTCTCTTTGTTGTTGTGCAGTTTCAACATTCATACCCAGCCACACTTGCTGTTGCAACCTACTGAGCACTGAATAATAAGCCATACGGGATCAGCAGTGAATTGACTCAGAAGTCTGTTATAAATTCCTTTCAGTAGATTTGCACGCTGTCGTAACAAGGCATTGAAGTTTCAGTGTCCCCATGATAGTGACAAACTGTACGTAATGATGCGCCTGCATCCGACATGCTTCTCTTTAGTATTGCTTCTTGCACTGTCCTCACGTCTTTAGTTTATGCCTATTTATAGCGTAGTAGGCAACACCAGCTAGTGCGGCAATGTTCGAGTTGTGCAGAATAATAAAATGGTATGATCAGAAAAAAAAGATATGGGAACCATGTGGAATAACACAAGCGTGTGTTATGGTTTTCTCTACGGTGAAGCTTAGATCAAATACAAAACTTAACGATGCGACACAAAGATTAGGCCACTAACATAGTTAATGGCTGCTATGTACCCGTTAAGTGTCATAAATGTCATTCTCAGCTAACAACACAGTAAATAAATAAATGACACCAGTGTTCACGCGAAGTGCGAAGTGAAATTTATTGTTTAAAAATAACGTCATCTATTGGCACTTGCCTGTGTCAACCATTCCTTTCACTATTTCACAGCAATCACAGACATTCACTTGCAAAACATTATCGCCCTTATTATAGCCCACTGTTAAACATTCGTATCAATCTCCGTCAGCAGTATCCACACAACACTGGTTAACATCCACGCACAGTGAAACCTCAAGTGAACGAATTACAGGTTACCAACACAAAAACATTTTTCACGTATATCTTTGCCGAGCTACAGACAACTAACAGCAACTGGTTTGAAAACAGTGAGCTCAATATAAAAATTCGATAAGAAATGTGGGTGGCAGTGAAGTGATATGGACTTACATAAAGCAGCATGAAGCCCTCTTGATAATACACGTCATCCTTATGTTATGAAAACAAACCAAAGTCCGCCAGATACAATGCATGTTGGACACGAGGTTCTAGAACATGTTTAACTCATATATTGGCACTTATTCTGGTGGCGTGTCCCGTAGAGAACTATGCTGTAGAGATTTGACTTTTGCGTTGAATGTGCTGTAATGTACAATTATGTAGTTTTTACCAATATGGCTGCACAACTATCTAAGCTACAGGGAGGTAAGTGACAATTTCATTGTTTATGAATAGGTTTTCGTGTTTTCGGTATTTATTTTTTCCAAACCCAGAGTTCTTTATTGGTTTTTATTTTCCCGTTTGATTCGGTATTTTTCGATCTCTAATATCAATTCCAAAGAGAAACTGGTGTCTATCGGGATGTGTGTTGTAAAGCGACTGGAACAAATATCACATTACACAGTTTTATTGAACACCTGCCGAACTCTCTACACAATGAATTAATGCACCGACTAGTAAAAACAACAACGTAAACGCGGCGGTTTCAGGAGCGTGAAATTAATACTTATACTTACTGAAAATACGGACATGTACATTGTGAGAGATTTGTCACCCATCGTAGCACGCTCCCTGCGACTCAGGAAAGGCAGACCAGTAAACGCATGTTCTACGTTTTTGCTTGGCACGGGGAGGGCAAGAAAATCAAGGTAAGCTTTTGACAATATGCCAGTCATTTTTTGCTGTGCATTCTCCAAAAGGTGCCAAGGCAAACTTCAATAGATGGAACTTTATAGAGCGAATATTCTAAGAGGTCCTCATTGAAAGATGGTAGGTCCGCAGAGCTCACTGCAGGCGAAAACAGTTCCCTGAAGCCTTTTTCTGCCGTCATTAGTTCTTGCATCCTGGGTGGGTACACAACCTGCACTTGCTGCCAGAAGTCATTTGTCGAGAAATGAAAGCTCGTCAGAATGTTCCTGTTTACAACGGCTCCCCACTTTGTCTGAGCCTCAAGCGAGTGTTCGCGGAAGTTGCGCACACATTTCTCTCGGACGTCAGAGCCCATCGTGTCTAAGATTATGTCGGTCTTCGCACCAAACGCTTGCCGTTCAGGAAGGCATTCATTAGCGAGGGTGGACTCTGGACGAACCACGACTTAGTACACTTGGCAGACAAGCAACTCCTCAGACTCGAGGGATTCCATTGCTGTGATTGGCTGGACGTTCTGCCGACACCTTCTCCAGCTTTTCACCTTTATATAGCTGTGTCGTTCAAGAGCTGTTTGATTGCTCTCTGGTAAGCAAGACCACCAGTGAGCTCTACAAAAAAAAAAATTACCAGCGCGTGGGAAACACTGTGGCAAGCTGCTGAACTGTAAATTCCATAGGCGTGCAACGTGAAATTCGTGGTGTACCTCTTTGGAGACTCCCTGGTACAGTTCAACAGGTGTATCGCGTCCCTTGGTGTTGTCTGGACTGTTGTGGCAGCCCGCGACGCAGCCCGCTTCTGTCACTGAGAGAATGCCGCTTCGCTCAACACGCCTGTCAAGTGAGCGCGCCAAACTTGTGAAGCGGGGTCCCCTCATGTGCCCGCACGCCGCCACCGCCGTCAAACCAGCAGCGCTGGCAGAGCGCATTCCATTCGGCAACAGCTCGCCGCCAGGGTTGAAATGCGGCGCTGACGTCGCGCGACGAAACGAACTTGGTAAAGCCGGGCGCGCTATCGCTCGTGAAGAAAAACGAAAGGAAAAAAAAGTAGCTAATGAGGGATTATCCCCAAGACCAGCGTGCGGCTACCATATCTAAGAGCCGCCCTAGGTTACGGTACGCCTTTCCCATAGCGGATGCTTACAACTACTTTCGACGACGTGATGGTGCGTGCTTTTATTTTCCGCTTTGTTATTTCGGTATTAAAACTGTAAATCGCGCTGTCAAATTACTCGGTTCTTTCACACTTGCTGCCTTCGGATGTCGCATGCGCGAGACAACAACGTACCTGTTCTGCACCACTCACACGGAGCACAACATTCACGCCACAAGTTTTATGAGCGCGAAGCTAATATTCTCACATTAATGAAGTGCAAGCATCGCTTAAGGACCGATATAAATGAGAGCAGCAGTACGCCTGGTTTCGCAGAGCTTAAAGCCTTTCCGCCCCACGACCAAGCGAATGGCTTATGTGTCAGTGCGCAGAGCACGCACGTTCCATACTTTACCAATCTTTACAGTCGATTAGTATGCTTAATTGCCGAGCAGAAACATTTTTTTTTTCGCAGCCCCGTTTACTTCCCTGAATGCACTCAATTTTCTTTAGGAAGGTCGTAATATATATATATATATATATATATATATATATATATATATATATATATATATATATATATATATATATATATATATATATATATATATATATATGAAAGAAACCATATACAGGGTGAGTTTTTACTGTTACAGATGTTATTTTAAACACTGAGAGATACGTCGATGTGGTATTTTAAAGCGATACGGGCATTAGATACATTAAATGGATCATTAATTAGACGGTTAACCACTTAAATTCCCTGAAAATATTTTTTAATTTTTACTTCAGAGGGCAAAGTTATATTGCAAAATTGGTGGCCGTGAACAGGACATCTTAACTCTAGATATACAGATCACCGGACAGCAGCGCGTCATTCACAAACAAACGGCCTACCGGATACAGTAAACGCTGGCGGAGATGATTTCGATGTACGTCGATGTTGAGCATAAAATGTGGGACGAGATCTTGCCGTACGTCGCCATCGCGTACAATACCGCAGCGCAGGAAACCACCCACTTTACCCGGTTCAGTCTCGCCTATGGCAGGGAGGTCGCAAGACGTTGGACGCGATGCTCCAGTGCGGAGATGAGGCGATCCGACCAGACGTAGGCCATTTCTTGGAGCAAGTCCGTCAGCTAGCCCGCTTGCATATTAAGGAGCAGCAATCCGCCGATGCCCGACACTATAACATTCGGCACAGGCACGTGCACTATAGGAACCGGGCGACCAGGCGTGGGTGTGGACCACCGTGCGCCGCAAGGGGTTGAGTGAAAAGATCCTCCATCAGTATTTCGGGTCGTACAATCTTGCGCCACATCGGCAGCGTCAACTACGAAGTTGTTCGTGATGGAACGGTGGCCCGTCGAAAAACCGACGTCACCGGCCTGAAATCAGGCATGTGGTCCGTTTAAAGCATTACTTTTCGCATGAGTGAGCGCTAATCAAGCTGTGTTTTGCACTCTTATCCACTCCCCGCAAGTGCGGACTTATACGTCTCCGCCTCCCAACGAATTGCATCTTCAGATCACCCCTATTTTTCTATATTTTTTTCTTCTCCGCCTGTACTATCGCGATCAAAACGTTACGGGACGCGTGTTCTTAAAAGAAAATAGTTTATTGCCGCTTTACCTCGCGACACAGTAGCGTGGTGTTGTTGCCAGAGGATATACCGTACTTGTCCCTTCATACCGTGACAAATGCCAGGTGACTGGATTACGTGACTGCGCCGAAAAAAAGCTTTTTTCCCACACGTGTCCCTTATAGGTTTGATCGCGACAGTACGTATATATAGCTCATTTCGCGTTGAGGCCATGCCTTCCTTTCGCAGGGGGGAATAATGCCACGTGCCTAACCGTGCGGCCTCCGCGCTTAGCCGGAACGACGACGAAGTGGTGGTCGACGCGTGAGGAGCGCTTGGGCTACATCTGGCTCGTTGTTTAAATACAGACCTCATTCGTGGGTTCTCCCCAAAACGCCTGCCTGCACGGCTCCTTGGGCCGTGACAATACACATAAAAAAGCATGTACACGGGGATTTTTTTCAATCTTTACAGTTTTTGTTTTAAAAACTGTAAGAGATACGTCGGTGCGGTCTGTTGAACTGGATTGTACAGCAAGGTGGGCATTATATACATGGGCGTCCACAACAATTTACTGCTGGCACCATCATCGCTAAATTTTTTATTACACCCAGCTTAGATTCGTCCTCAGCTTGAATACGCATCATCAATTTGAGATCCCAGGCATGTCATCCTCATGCAGAGCCTTGAAGCAATACAAAATTGCACAGCCCGATTCAACTATCAAAGTACTGCCATTGTTACCAACATGAAAGCGTTCCTATCGTTCCCACTGTTGTACATCCGGCAGAAAAATATCTCGCCTGTGACTTTTTCATAAAATATTTTATCACAACTCATACTTGTTTCTTTGGGTAAAACCAACAACGTACATTTCATCTCGGGTTAACTACCGCCAAAAATTAAACATTCCACACTCCAGCACATTCAGCTATTCTTATTCCATCCTTCCCCAGACCCGCAAAGAATAGAATAACTTACCTGCATCACCTACTAACATGACTAGCACTGGCAAGCTGAAAACGGCTGTTGAAGGTTTTATCTCATAAGTTGTAACGATCTACATCTTATGTGTAATTACTGCGCTCGTTGTGCATTGTATTTTTGTGTTCCTATTTCTACTTGCGCTAGTATGTAACATTTCTGGGACCATTATTTTTTATATTGATTATTTTTCGTGCTTTCCTCTTAATCTTTGCTTCAGATGCTTTCGTTATATACGTTTTGAATCTTTGCGCATCGAAGAGAGCGGGCGTAGGCGCACAGGGGCCTGGACGCGGGTGTTCGTGTCGTCTGCTACACCGCAGGAGCTCTCAGTGCTTGCGTTGCTGTGAAGCGCACCAAACTCATTGCGTGCTTAACAAAGCCCGAGCGCGCCGCAGCGGCATTGAAGGAAAGCGCGCTTCACTCACCATAGTGCGTCTTTGGATGCGCGTACAACTGAGCGACTGCTCATCTCAGCCCCGCAAGCTGAGCTAAATGCACGTTTGTTTAAGGGCTGGATTGGCTTGGTTTATCTTAACGTCTGAAATCGGCTCAGGTTATGAGGGACGCCGTAGTAGAGGGCTCCGGACAATTTAGCCCACACGCGGTTCTTGAAGTGCACTGGCATCGCACAGTACACGGGCCTCTAGAATGTCGCCCCCATCGAAATACGACCGCCGCGACCGAATCGAGCCCGCATCTCCCGGAGCAGCAGCCAAGTACCACAACCATCTAGCCACCGCGGTGGCTTAACGTCCTTTGGGGGTTGCACCTTTACCTTCGGCCCTCATTTCTGATCGATGGTTCTTTGCTTCGCCATGATGGTGTGTTTCACGCCATAGCGTTAAGAGCCCTATATTTCAGAAAACCTGGCGTCGGTGTTGTGAAAGAAAAATCACGAGCATGCCTCTGGCAAGTGGTAGCTGGCCGGGGTCATGGCCGGGCACTTAGTGGTCGGCGCTTTGTGTGACGTCGCGAGACCACATGGCATGGCAGAGTTGGCAGGAGCTCTTTACGGAGGATGATATGGCAATCTAATTCGGGACCCTTAAGCCCCGTGTCACGCCCGCTACCCTTAGGCCACGCAGGCACATTCGTACGGCTTGGTTGAAGCAGGGCTCTGTATCTGTGTCGGGCGGTCTTTCACAAAATGTGGTAGAAGCTTAAGACTGTATGGTAAGGAGTTTGTGTAAGCTAACAGAGGCACAAATTAAGGTATTAGTGATATGGTGCATGGAAATTGGTATTAACGAGATGTAATATTTTAGTACATCTCGTTAATGAAGTTTCAGCCCAATCTCTCTACCCCAGGCACCCATTGACGTTACCGCGTTCTTCAGCTTATCATTTCGTTCTGGATTAGCTTCTCGCTTAAGGTGCCAAGAAAAGTTTTAACAGCACACTGCTTTTCAGTCGTGAAAGAACTATGTGTGGTTATTCTGAATGTTGGCCCAGCTTCAGTAAAGACTCGATTTGTATCCGACTTTGGTAGGAAAGGGTATTCATTCTTTCGCTTCTATTCCCAGCGCCCCCACCCCCATCGCGGTGCCTCTGGCGCGAGATATCGCGTTAAGGTGAATGTCTATAACTCGCCAAGAGACGGAGAACCGCCTCCTCTTTCTCGCTCTTCTCGGCACAAGGAACCGTGCGACTCGCAGCGTAAAGCACATGTGCTTCCTGAAATAAAATTCCTGTTGCTAGTTTGCACTTGTCCTTGTAGTTCTTTACGGCTGTCGCCATTGCTTTGCGCAACGTTCCACAACCTGTGAAGAAAGAGCTGCTGGAAGAAAAGCCTCAGTGGAAACCAGCAAACCGACGAAGGCGAGTGGGAACAGAAAAATGAAAAGAAATCTAGACACGTTATAAGGCGTTTCAGTGCTACGGTTAGGGTCCTGTGATTGGCGGCACGCGATTCTGACTCAATACATAGTCTTTCAGCTTCGCTTAATGATACAAGCAATGACCCGCATACATAAGAAAAATTACATGATGAAACGAACGCATTCTCATTTGTTTTCAAACTCATAACAAATGTTGATGATTTCCGTAAGTTCTGTAATGAAATTCGAAGTCGCGTCACGCGATCCGCGAGTCCTTCGCGATGACTGATCACGTGAACTGCGACAAAGCGCGCTCGACGCTATCACTGGCACACGACATACAGCTGCTTCTGTAAAGCATCCCACCCTTCATAGACAACGCACGCAAAATATAAATATTTGCTCTTTTACCCTCGTCACTTGCATAATGTGTCCAAATAATCAATGTCCGGCCGTGGTGGCTCCGTGTTTAAGGAGTCCGGCTACTGAATAGGGAGACCCGAGTCTTATCGTGGCCGCGGCAGCCCCGTTTTAATGGAGGGGAAATGCAAGAGCCCCGTATGCTGAGCACCCCAGGTGGTCTAAACTATCCGGAGCCACTCTACTACGGCGTCCCGCATAGCCTGTGTCGCTTTATGACGTTAAACTCTACAGGCCAAATCAAACCAGCACTAAGACAATAACATGCATTTAAATTTGTACGCGCAACCAACGAACCGCGCTGCAGTGAATGACGTGCGCTTTCCCGCAGTGCAGCCGCGGCGCGCTCGGGTGCTGTAAGCATGCAGCGAGTTACGTGGGCTTCACCGTAAAGCAAACGCGGTGAGCTGCTGTGCTGTAGCCTGCGGCAGACGACACAAAACAGCGCCTCGAGGCCCCTGTGCGCCTACGGCGCTTCGGTGCGATGCGCGTTCACGCTGAGCCGTGTTAGCACTTTTTGTGGATGGCCCTGTACCTTAAACGGATCATTAATTAGACGACGAATGAACTTAAATTAACACGCAAGCTTTTTAGTTTTTATTTCAAGGTTATATTGCGAAATTGATGGCCGTGAATATCGAAGGGGAGTTGTGGGCTTAAATTTTCTTAATCGGCAATGTGTTTCGAAATATTGAACGGGAAACAAAGGGCATTTGAAAGCGCGTTCAGTTGGCTTTCCCGCATTGTACTGCTATAAAATGGCGTCTCTCGCAATTTTATGAAACAAATAGAGGCGCAGTTGGTGTATTTGATTATTTTGAAGCAGTTTACTTGATTTCGGTGACGACACCACGCGCGGCGACGCAAATTTATAATTAGATAATGCGGGAAAGCGAACTCAACAAGCTTTCAAATGCGTATTTTTGACGTTCGATATTTTTTTATCACACTGCTGATTAAGAAAACTTAAAACCATGGCTCACCTTTGAACTTGACCATTGATCACTTCCGCAATATTACCTTGCCCCTTGAAATAAAAAAATGTTTTAGTTAATTGAACTTAATTGTCTAATAATTGATCTATATAAGGTACACAATGCCCGCCTTGCTGTACATCCCAGTTCAACAGACCGCACCGGCGTATCTCTTACAGTTTTTAAAATAAACTTTTGTAAAGGTTAAAAAAATAACCCTTTATACGTCGCATGCGACAACCAATAACTACGAGTAGCGAGAGCGCCATTTGATTTCATGGCGCTGATAGTACTTTGCATATTTTGGGCATATAATTAAAAAGCGAATTTCCCTCGAGGTACAAGTCGCACACGATGTGATATCTGACTTGAGAAACACACTTCGCGGTGAAATATGCGTCGTCGTCAGTCGTCTGCTCGGCAGAGTAGACGTGACTAATGGGTTTCTGGTCTTTAAATGTGCGCGTCAGTCTTCCTGAATATGATATATATAAGGGGAAAAGCTACAAAGCTTACGTAAACAACTTGCGTCCCAAAATAGTGCAGTCAGTGGTTTACAGGGTAGTGATGCAGATTATGAAGGACAGACTGCAGGCATGGCCGGAGAACGAGGGGTGCTCCAGCTACAAAATGGGTTCCGGAATCAAAGAAGGTTACGCAGTGTATAGAGATTGCTGAAAAGGAACACAGGGCCCTATGGTGGTTGATGCAAGTCCAGGAACATGTATAACTTATACGGACGCATCGGTCATGGAAAAAGGTGGAAGAAAGGCGACTACTATCCCTACACATTCTGAGGTAGTCACATATCGGGAACACGTCTCGGACCATCCGGTCCCGCTTGTGATGGAGCTCTACGCTATTCGTGATGCGATGGAGCGTGTAAATTACAAAGCGTCTATAAGAGAAGCCCATGTCTACACGTACTGCTTAGCGGCTATTAAACAACTCAAAAGAATGGCGAAGACAATAAGCATCACTGTAGGAGATAGATGCTCTCAACATGAAAATAATGAAACGCATCCAGATACGTTGGGCACAAGAAGATACTCAAAGTGTTGACCAGAGGAAAGCAGACGTCCATACACACCAAGCCCCAATACGAATGCCTCCCCCACTAGCCTGCCTTTTGATCCCCGCTACGCTCTTCCTATCTTGTCGTCCTCTGTAAGGAGAAGTACACGTGTCCTAATTTCCCCGTGCACTTACCTCCTCCCTCATCACTTAACGATACTAGAGTAAGGGTAAGGGCTGGGGCGGCATTTACCCCGTCGGTGACGTGCCGACGGGGTTCCCACGAAGAGGCAGTGCCCAGCACATGCCCCGAATGTTCCACGCCGGACACTGAGATGGAACATCGCCACCCTTTGCAGACGTGGCCAGGAACGCAGGACCCAAGAAGACGACGATTACTGGAAGTCGGACTCACGGCTAGCAAGGAGGAACACCTGTCCTTGTAGCTAACCGAAAACACTGAAGAGCAGGAGCCTGCTCAGGTCTCTGGAAAAGAACAGCCTCCACGACCTCCTTTAGCTTATTGACAGTCTCAGGACTGAGTGCAAGATTGTGAACTATCCGTGTGTGCCCTATGTACCCTGCAAGTAACGGCCAACGGACATGTGCAAAAGTGATCATCTCTCTTTGTTCTCTCCCCTTTCTATCTCTCCCTCCATTCCCCTTCCCACGTGTAGGGTAGCATACTGGGCGCTGCCTAGTTAACCTCCCTGCCTTTCCGTCTTTCTCTCTCTCTTTTCATGCCACATGGCTAGTCTTCAAATTAAAAAAAAATCTGGATATCAAGGGACCCTACGACAGCGTTATTCAAGAGGATTCGTGGGACAAGCTGGTCGCATTGGATGTGGAAGGCGGAGTAACTAATCTTTTACAAGATGTCTATGAAAGTAATACCCCTGTCACACGGGCACTTTCGATCCTCATTGAGTCAATGCTCATCGAACTCAATGTAGAACAACTGTTGTCACACGGCCACTTTCAAGCGCAATAAAAATAAACACAAGTTAACAAAACAAAACCAGAATTGTTGTTGTTGTAATTGATTAAAATGTAAGACAACATTTTTAAGGTACTATGCCTGCTTACATGCACACATTTGAAAATAATCTCTACACCACGCTCCAAGATTCGCCGTCAGTGCAAACAAAGATGGCGTCCTCCTGCTCGTCGGCGCGGAAACTGCGGAGCGAGCGCGAGACAGCCTCTCTCATCGACTGTTGGCAGGACCGCCTAAATGATTTGCGGCGCCAGAAGAGAAACGCCGCAGTCTATGCAGGAATCGCGGAGGCGTTGCGGACCCTCGGGTTCCATCGCACAGCAGCAGCAGAGGTGCGCCACAAGTTTAGAAACCTGACGCAGATGCGCATATGTACCGATTTGGCTACGGATTTGGCTGCCGCTGCCCCCGACTGCACACTCTTGCCGGACATCGCCATGTTATGACTGTCGGCGGAACATTTGGCGCCACCTAACACACACGAGGGAAACTTCTCAATGAGAATTGAAAATGCCCGTGTAGCACCGGATGTTTCGAGCGTGCTCGAAAATCTCGATGCAGATCGAGTTCAATGAGGATCGAAAGTGCCCGTGTGACAGGGGTATAACAAAGTGCTTATAAAATTGAAAAAAAAAATGTGTCAGAGCCTATACAGATACAGCGGGGGTTTAGTCAAGGGTGTCCTCTGTCACAATTTTGTTCATGTTATACCTACAAGGATTAGGTACCAAACTAAACAGAAGCGGACTTGGCTTCCAACTTTCTTTTTTCAAGCAAGGAGAATGGATTGAACAGTCATTACCAGGACTGATGCACAGCCCCAGTGAAAAGTATACAGACCAAGGGGTTTACCTTTAAGCTGTTTAGCGCGGCTTCCTAGCACATCTTGAAGTCAAAGCTTGGGAGGATTGAGGACGCGAAGCCGTTCCTCTTTCGAGAGTTTAAGGTCGCTGAGGATGCATAACGAGACACGCTGCAGGCCTCGCAAGCAAACCCTTTGGGCCGTATACTTTTGACGGGGGCTGTACGCAGATGATATAGTGCTAATGGCTGACAACAAGGCAGATTGGCACAGCTTGATGGACATCTGCGACACAGAAAGAGATAGGTTAGGTGTGAGGTTTAGTAACGAAAAATCGGCAGTCATGACTTTTAATGACGAGGGCGGCGAGACTTAGAATACAGGAATTCACGCTAGAGGTAGTGGATTAGTACAAGTATCTTGCGGTGTGTATAAATAATGGCGCTGATTATCTAACGCAGCATGAAAAATATGTAACGTCTAAAGGTAGCAGGAAAGCACCTGTCACTGAAAATAGGGCATTGTAGAATTACAATAGGTAGGGTGTGGTAAGGGGGATCTGGAAAGTGGTGATGACTCTTAGTCTGACTTTCGACAATACAGTCTTGTGCATGAGAGCATATTTTCAAGCAAGGTTAGAAATCAAGCAGCACGGTGCAGGTAGGCTTGCTTTTGGACCACGTAGCCATACACCAAATCAGGGGTACAAGGTGTCATGGGATGGGACCATTCGAGAGCAGACAAGCTAGCAGTAACAGAATTTCAAGAGCGATTGAGAGGAACGAGGGAAAGGCTGTCGGCTAGGAATGTTTTCAATTACTTGTACATGAGGAATGTCAACACAAAATGGAGAAAGCGAACTTGAAAACTGAAAACCAAGCATTTGTTGTACAGAAAGCTTAAGCAAAAAATTGCCAAAGAAAGTACGTGCAATAATTCTATTGGAAGCTCTTTGTTGTTCGAGGAGAGGAGGGGAGTAGCGCGGACTAAGACATATAGAGTCAGGTACCACGAGATAGACACGTTGTGCGTTGCGTGCGGAGAGGAGGAGGAAACGGCTGAACACTTGATACTTTTCTGTAAAGGGCTTCACCCTACAGTGGAAAGCAGCGGGGCTGACTTACCCAAGGCATTGGGGTTTAGGGATAGTCAAGGGAAAGTAGATTTTAAGCGGGTAGAAGTAACCAAGCGAAGGTTATCTGATTGGTGGCTAAAATCAAGACAAGAGTAACATTTCATAAGTCATGGCTAGGCGGCTTAACACTTGATACTTTTCTGTAAGGAGCTTCATCCTGCATTTGAAATTAATGAGGCTTGTTAATCGAAGCATTAGCGGTTAAATACTGTGCAGAAAAATAGATTTAAAATGGGTAGGAATAACCATGCGAAGGTTGTCTGACTGGTGGCTGAAATCAAGGCAAGAGTGAAATTTTACGAGTCACGGCTTGGCGGCTTGTGCTGCCACTCGATTTAAAGGATGCAGCCTTCCGTCCATCCGTCCGCCCGTCCGACCGTCCGCCCGCCCGCCCGTCCGTCCGTCCGTCCGTCCGTCCGTCCGTCCGTCCGATCCATCCATCCATCCATCCATCCATCCATCCATCCATCCATCCATCCATCCATCCATCCATCCATCCATCCATCCATCCATCCATCCATCCATCTCATCCATCCATCCGTCCATCCGTCCGCCCATCCATCCACCCATTCCATTCCATCCATTACATTTCATCCAGCCATCAATCCGTCCGTCCGTCCGTCATCCGTCCGTCCGTCCGTCCGTCTGTCCGTCATTCATCCTCCATCATCCATCCGTCCATTCATCCAACACACACACACACACACACGCCGCCGCACGACACGCACACACACGCGCACACACGACCACACGCAACACACGCACACACACGCACACACGCACGCACGCGCACACACACGCACGCACGCACACACGCACACGCAGCGCCACTCGGTGATGCTTTGCGATCATCATATAACTCAAGAACGAAGCGTCAAAAAGCCGTCAAAGCGCTCGCTCACGCCAGTAGCGTCGACTAATATTTATGACGTCTGCAGTTAATCTCTGGTTAATCACGTGTCGTGCTAGCGTCCAACTTTACAAGGGGTTAACCGCGCATTAACCGTGACGTCATGAATTTCGGTAGATGCAGTTGTCTCGAGGGCCTCCTTTGAAGGGCTTTTACTGCTTATTTCTTGAGTTGCATCCGACCGACTATATAGTCAGTCACCTGTGTAAACACGGGTGTTCAATTACTGCAACAGTTTTATAAGCCTTTAGCAGCTTGCGGCGATCCAGCGGGCTGTTTCTACGCATCTGGCCGCATCACGTAGCTGTTTCCCGTAAGGCCAATGCCAGCTAGTTTCGAGATTCCGAAGAGCGGCGGAAAAGAAGACGGAAGACGCCCTTGGCGATTGGCAGCGCCCCAAAGCGTAGTCCGCTCGCGATATAAAAAGAAGTGGCGCTTCGGCAAAGCACGGCAGTAGGAGCAGACGGCGCAATGGAGTTGGTGCGCGAGACTGTGAAAGGGTTCGGCCGCCTCATCTACATCGTTAGCCCAAATGAAACGTCTTTCGAGAAACTCGAGGAAGTTCCGGACTATATATCCCAGGTAAGCGCCAAAGCAGCGTTTTCCGCTCGTCTTAGCAAAAAAAAAAAAACTATTAGGCGATCCTCCGTGGATCGTTTGAACGTGTTAGCGGCTAAACGTTCGTTTTATCCGAGGTCAACACGTTCGTTACGTCCGAGATCCAGACGCAGAATTTTGTTGTATCAGAGGTGGCATACTTACGTTCGGTACATCTGAGGTGAGGTGTCCAATTCACAGTGAGGTGAATTAGAGGCATGGGAGAGGCCTTTGCCCTGCAATGGGCGCAGTCAGGATGATGATGATGATGATGATGATGATGATGATGATGATGATGATAATAAAGCTCATTATATCCGAGGTTGGCACACAAAGGTCGCTGTACCTGAGCAGGCATACTGAGGTTCGTTGTATCTGAGTTAGAAGAAGAAAGTTCGTATAGGTAGTATAGTAATTTCGTTCGTAACCCGTTGGGCAGGTTGCCACCTCTCACTGGATACTGACAGACTGCGCTCGCGCCATATCTGCTTGCAATCTCCGTTCTAATAATAGCGCATTAACAAGTGATCATAGAAAAAACAGCATCGAACCTCGCATACCGGGCCACGTGTGCCTTTGCCGTCGCATATTTACGCTGTACATATCTCGGCCACGTACGGTTTTAACAGGCTGTTTTGCCTAGAGTGATACACGCGTAGGAGCCGGGCTGTTTATGGTCTTGTGGGGTTTAAAGTCCCAAAGCGACTCGGGTCATGAGGGACGCCGTATTGAATGACTCCGGATAATTTCAACCACCGGGGGTTCCTGAACATGGACTGACATTGTACAGAACACGGATCTGTGGATTTAGGCTCCATCGAAGTGCGACCGCTGGGGCCGGGATCAAATCCGCGTCTTTCTGGTCAGTAATCGAGCCCAATAACCAATGAGCCACCATGGCGGCGGGAACCGGATTGTGCCGAGCTGTTTGCCAACAGCAGCTAAGCTACTATCAGTAAGTTTATTTCATGATACAGTCTAGCCCACTTATAACGGACACAGTTATATAACGCTCGCTTATTAGGAACGAAGGTGTAGCTATATACCGTCAAGATATGTATCAGGGCTATGAAACTGTGTCGCAGATAAAACGAAACAACCGTGGCCGCACCACTCGCTTAAAACAAAGGAGGAGGCGTCTTACACTCGCTTGCCTCCGCAGTCGAAAAGCGCGCGCTTCCAGCTAGCGTGGAGACCGAACAGCGTTTCCCAGCCCCCGTGATCCCGCTGGAAAGACTGTCAATCCTCCCTCCAACCCCCCCCCCCCCCCCCCCCCGAAGAAAAACAGAAACAAGAACAAATTGAAGCACGATCATGAAACCTGATGCCAGAAAGCTGCGAAAGCGGTTTGTTTTACCATCGATGATTACTTAGCTGCTCTTACTCTTCACCGATACCTGACACTCGCGACATAATTTTTGTGGAGGGCGGAGGCGGATGGAGCTTCTGGAGAGGGGAGGTGAGTCGAGGGTGGCGGCATTTTCGCCGAGTGCGGCTGGCACAGCTATGGCAGTAAAAGGCGGAACTGAAAATGCATTTAAGCGCCGGCCAAGCGCGTTCCGACGGGACACGAGGAGATAAATCAATGAGTCCGCGTGTGCCCTCCAGGCAAACCGCCTAAACGCCGCGATATGATCGTTTTTGTGGCGCCTGCGGATGCGTCCTCGTGACTCTGCGCACGTGCGCATGCGGGCATGGCGGGAAAGATGTACTGTCAGTTTGCTGCTTGCGGCCGAGCCGGATGATTTCAGCGTTTTGATTGGCGTCGCCGTGCACTGCTGCTTGTCTAATGGCGTGCGGCGGCACAGGCATGTGTTGTAGCCAGAACACGCATATATCTTGCGGTAGAAATAAACAGCATTCATTGTGGCGCAGTCGATACATCCGCTGCATCAACGCTGTGTAGCTGTAAGATTTTTCGTCGAAGGTAAAACCGCGAACGGCTGCGATGGCCATGGATCTCGGCGCGGTTGACCCTGACGTCCGCGAACGAATTCACGGCAACAAACATTGCAACACAGCAGACGAGCCTTAACAACTGAGACAGAGTCGTGGGAAACGATAAAGCATTTGAGCTATTTCTATACCCGAAAGTGATCGATAGAAGGCATCACAATGCGATCGCCAGCGACATCTAGTTCGATCGGTAGTATCAGCTATAGTAACATCGCATATGCAACCGTTCTCCCAAATGGTCTAGAATTTTTGCCTGCTAATAAATGAAGAGTACCCCCATCGAAATTTACGCTGTCCCCAAACATGATATAATTATTTCAGAACGACGACGCGATTCTTATCGCGAATTCTCAGGGCCAAGGAGACTGACTAGAACAAGTTACGTTAGCAGTACATATTTATAGCAATCGTCAGCAACTGCAATCGGGAAATTCAAATTGATTTCTCAGATAGATAAGATCGGGCACCAAATTAGTTTGTACTGGTTATAAACAACTAGTTGTGCGCGCGTGCGCGTGTGTGTGCTATGCATGTATTAAAAATTAAGCATATTTTAGCGCATTGCCGTCAAGTACGAATCCAAATAGACGTGAGAAAATTATCACTTGCCCAATAATTTGCAATGTATAAGATCAGTTGTAACTGCAGCGGTTCAGCATTTCACAGAAGTGTGACAGTGAAAAAAATACTGATTTCTTTTTGTCATGTTTTTCAGTCTATTAGAAGTATAGAAATAGAAATACCAGTGTTGCTACAAAGGGGCCAAGCCGTGCATAACTGATCTAGAGTGCACGACTTTGTTCTTCACAGTGAGAGCAGGCCACCAGGTTTATTTTAGCAGTCATTCCTGAGCTCATATTAAAGTGACAAGCTAGCTTGTTGTCTGTGCAACTGCAAAGCATACAGAAGCACCCGTGTGGCTGCAAAACAATGTGGTTGTTTAGAAGGCCACAGATGCCCTCCTCACTAATATAAACATAATAACATGTGGGAGTCGGTGAATTGCCTTAGAGGGAGCGGAACTGCAAGAACCAGCTAGGGGTACATAGTGGCAGCTCCTGGCTGAGGCTGGGAAAGAATGCTTCGTACAGGCAGGGAAACATGATACATTGAACGAGTTTAGTGGTTACCTCATGCAGAATTTGTAGAAATATGTTTTCAGGATGAAAGTTATGTCGCTGAATATAATGAAACAAAAAATAAGGCATTTATGTGTCTGTGTGGAGCACAACGGTTTATGTAATCTCGAATAGCTTTACAGTGGTGTTCAAGATGTGTTTCTGAACAAAAAATTAGAGTGATTCTCACAGTGATCCTTGCTCCCAAAGCAACAGAGAAAAATTAAAATTCTCCACACTACTTGTTATATATCATATTTCGGAAAGTGCTATTTGTTGTTTATTAGCACCACTTTCAAGAAAATCTAGCTTGTTATTTCCTTGCCAGTTTTGTTTTCAAACTTGCAAAGTTCTCTCCAGGCGTATCGCACATTAAATTGACTTTTTGTCTTTAACTTCTGTCGCTTGAAGATCTTTGTGTGCCTAAAATGCTGCTTCACCCTAAGGAGTCCATGTGAATTTAGACCATGCTAGAATGGCTGCATGTAATTAGGCAGACAATTGTCTTTCTTTGTGGCCTCCTCTTACAAATTTTTGCGCCAAAATGAAAGTCATCTCTAGGCGAAGCTTACACGAAACCAGCCCGTTTTAATAATGTGAGCAAAACAGCAAGTCTGTAATTAAAATTGGTATTGAGAAGAGGCTTGTCCTTTTCTATGTGTTCTGCTGCCGTCAAGGTAAGAAAAACACTGCAGCTGTAATTTGACTCCATTCGGGACGACAGAACTGCATATGGAATTTAGTCACGTTATAGGGAAGGAGGCACTCTTTTATGAAAACTGAAAATGCTAGCTCCGTAACAACCCTGGCTGCCCACTCCAGACGAGGATCAGGATGAAATGGCACACACACTGACAAAACAAAGTTGCATGCGCAAGGAAACGCACTTAGCATTTTCACCTAATCACATTATGAACTTCTCTGCGTTGCTTTGCTTAACAAAGGATAGGAGACAAGGACAAAGGAAATGCTGACACACATGAGCTCGTAATGCATGTTCAGCTATGCATAGCTCTAATTTAGCTACACAGAGGTAGCTTGTGCACAGTATGCAAGTTAGCCAAAACGCAATCGTTGTGTAAATCCGCTTTGGTATTGTTTGAAGCAGATTATCAGGAAAATTTTGAATGGACACATGCAGATTTGTCCTCTGCAGATGCAGATGTGCATTTTGAATGGAATGCAGATAGGAATTGTATTGGTTTGCCGTGGTGAGTAGTGAATAAGCGCTTTATTGGCCCCAATTAATTTTAATATTTATTAAACCTCAATTGTCCTAAATACCAATACTTGAGGGGTAAGCTTTGAAATGTTGTGCTTGACGGCTCGTCATTCATTGCATGGGTTTCTGCAGTGACCAATTTGAAGAACAAGAGGTCGGTAAGCATAGCTGGGTGAATGACCAGGTCGAAGGCCATTCCAGCCTTTCGTGGTGTGGACAAAAATGGGTGTTGAAATGCAGTAGCATGATCCATGACAAAACGGTGAAAGTGCGGCTGGTGTGGGAGGAACCTTGATTTGTAACAGATGATTCGGTTATGCGGTTGTACAGAGTAACGAAAACCTTCAGTTTCTAAACGAATCCCAGAACTTCAGCAGAGTTAGAATTTTGTCATATATGGCTTTAGAATACCCCAGCAGATGTTGTGCTGGAGTTTTCAAATCGAGTAACTTGGAAGGCGGTGCTCAGGAGATGTTGTGGTGTAAATATCCTACACTGAGGCTATGAAGAAAGCGAAAAGTTACTGAAGGGAATGTTTGTATTTTTTTTCTTGAAACATTTCCCTATGCGTTCCCTGGCTTCAGTGACTGTTAACTGGCTTTCTTCATATATGTGTCGTCATGATCCCCTCAATTCCCTATCCTTGTCTGCTAAGCACAATGTTGGTGGTTGAACAAGGATTTGTATGCAAAGACCATGTTTGGTTGGGATATCAGTCGCTGATAATTTTAACAACTTCAATGTGAATATGGCTCTTTTCGTAAAGCTTTATGAGTAGGCATAATTTAGTTATGCTGACTGTAAAAGTATTAGTGAAGTCTTATTAACATCGGAGAATTGACCATTCTCGCGCACACAGATGGTTGTTATGGATGGCTGGAACGCTGGTATTGATCATAGGATGACAGACCTCAGTCATCAATGAAGACTTGTTAGACAAAGCCCTGAAGGGAAGGCCATTATTGTATGCAAGAAAAGGGGAAGACAGGAGGACAATACCTTCGGTGGTCCTGATATTCCTAAAATAATGGCAGGATGAGTAAGAGTTAGCATGAAACAAGTGGTGACAGCGGGCTAGGATTGTTTGGATCGAGTTCAGAATAGTAGGATCAAAGTTAAAACATGAGCACTTCGGCATTTTCTGCATAATGAATTTCATCGCGTGCGTTCTCAAAGGGATATAGCGTGAAGTGGATGTCACAAGTTGGGTATCGTAGGAATGCTTTCAAAAACGATGCTGATTTGGAAGGAACACTCAAATAGGCCACAACAATCTAGCAGGGTGAGAGCACATAATATGCTTCAAGATTAGGAACACATGCTAGCAACAGAAATTGGCAAGAGCTGCTGAGTGCTGACTGGAAAGGGGCATGTAGGAGGGGTGGGAACCTATTTACACAATAAGCACTACATACCGGTTGTTTCACCTGAGATCCCCAATTTTTTAAAACAGTCTTTTAGAGTTAGTATATAATTGGTTTTTGGAGGGAAAGGAAATGGCGCAGTATCTGTCTCATATATCGTTGGACACCTGAACCGCGCCGTAAGGGAAGGGTAAAGGAGGGAGTGAAAGAAGAAAGGAAGAGAGAGGTGCTGTAGTGGAGGGCTCCGGAATAATTTCGACCACCTGGGGATCTTTAACGTGCACTGACATCGCACAGCACACGGGCGCCTTAGCGTTTTTCCTCCATAAAAACGCAGCCGCCGCGGTCGGGTTCGAACCCGGGAACTCCGGATCAGTAGTCGAGCGCCCTAACCACTGAGCCACCGCGGCGGGGCAGAGCGCTTTTTTCGGCATAGCATTTTCAGCAGTGCAGCACATCAGAATACAGCTAAGACACGCTAACTGGTAGGCTGGTTAACTGATAGAGAATAGTTAACTTTTTAACTATTAATGTTGTTTTCATTATTCATCGAGAGGCGTGTAGCCCACCGCAAGCAATATACGTATCAGTTTTTAGAATTTCGAAAACGCAGTTGCCCTCCGCGCTGTGGTCCAACAAAATTTGCCGGCACCGCGCCAGAATACATTCTTTGTCAGAACGCTTGAAAGCAATGCAACGCAAGTGCACGTAATTCGTCGAAATAGAGCCGTCCGCGTGACTGCCGGGTTCGTTATAAGTGGGCTCGAATGTATCTAAAAAAATTGACGTCAAGGGCGCTCATATATTTGTGACCGCACCAGGGTGGGCTTGCAGGCTTCGCAAGGTTGAATGCAGAGCTGAAAAACGGGAATCAGAAACGAAAAGTTGTGTGATGATTCAAGGGGCAGTGCCTTCCTTTTTGAGACCATATCAGGTTGAAATAGAACTAAGCAATATAAAAGCAAGCATTAATGAATAATAATAATAATTGTTTTTTGGGGGAAAGGATATGGCGCAGCATCTGTCTCATATATCGTTGGACACCTGAACCGCGCCGTAAGGGAAGGGATAAAGGAGGGAGTGAAAGAAGAAAGGAAGAAGAGGTGCCGTAGTGGAGGGCTCCGGAATAATTTCGACCACCTGGGATCTTTAACGTGCACTGACATCACACAGCACACGGGCGCCTTAGCGATTTTTCTCCATAAAAACGCAAGGAAATGATATTTGTGCAGCCTGCGGGAGTACATTAAACACGATCTGATAGCCTGCATAGCCAGGGAAGACACGGCCAACCTTCCCGAAGCTCTGGTTTTTAGGGTAATTAAGGCAATGCTAGCGCATAAGCAGTAGACAAGAGTAAGAGAAGTCTAGAACACTGGCGGCGTAAAAAGAAGAAAATGGAAAAAATACGCGACCCCCCCCTCCCCCCCTAAATCAAATTTTTTATAGCTTAGAACACCTAATGCTGAGTATTCCTGCAGTGTCTTTCACGTTTTTCAGTGTTTCAGCCATAGTTATGCACTTTTTACTGGCGGTCCGGCACAGCAATGTTGCACTTTCTACTTGTTTGGTCGGCTTGTACTCTGATTGCATACGAATAGAGTTATCTAATTACTGCGCATCTTATCGTAACAGCTGGACACGATTGTTCGCTATAATGATTCTGCTCCAGGAACACTTACCGATGGACAGCGTTTTCGATTCATGGTGCCTAGGTGATCGCTAAGCGATGAGCCGTAATTGAAATAAAATTAGTTGTGGTTCAACTGCTGTTAAACCTGGTCAGAGAGCGAAAGCTGTGGTGCATCGGGCAACTAGACGCGGCTGGGCGCCTGTAACGCTGAGTTCGTTCCGCACACTGGGTAGGCAGTGCGCCCACCCTGCCACCCTGACATGTGGGAGTTAATGGATAATCGCGAGAGGATGGTCTCCCAATAAACGCTGCGGCCTATGGCTGCAGTGCCGCGTGTCTGCGACAACGTTGTCAGCGCTAATGCATGCAGCCCACATCTCTCTCTCTCACCACATCCACGTACCTCAAAGAGCGATTGAGGCGTCAACTCACCCAGGGAGCCAGTTATTCGCCTTATAATAATAATAATTGGTTTTTTGGGGGAAAGGAAATGACACAGTGCCTCTCTCATATATCGTTGGACACCTGAACCGCGCCGTAAGGGAAGTGATAAAGGAGGGCGTGAAAGAAGAAAGGAAGAAAGAGGTGCCATAGTGGAGGGCTCCGGGATAATTTCGACCACCTGGGGACCTTTAACGTGCACTGACATCGCACTGCACACGGGCGCCTTGGCGTTTTTATGGAGGCTTCCTTTCCTAAAAATCATCGGAGTCATTGTCAATAATAATAATAATAATAATAATAATAATAATTGGTTTTTGGGGAAAGTAAATGGCGCAGTATCTGTCTCATATATCTTTGGACACCTGTCAACGCCAACGGCAATGAACACGATGAACGCCAACGGTCTATACCATAAGTCCCGCGTTTCTGCTACAACGTTGTGAATGCCAAGGCATGCAGCCAGTGGCGTTAGGGTGCTCGGCTACTGATCCGGAGTTCCCGGGTTCGAACCCGACCGTGGCGGCTGCGTTTTTATGGAGGAAAAACGCTAAGGCGCCCGTGTGCTGTGCGATGTCAGTGCACGCTAAAGATCCCCAGGTGGTCGAAATTATTCCGGAGCCCTCCACTACGGCACCTCTCTCTTCCCTTCTTCTCTTAGCCCCTCCTTTATCCCTTCCCTTACGGCGCGGTTCAGGTGTCCAACGATATATGAGACAGATACTGCGCCATTTCCTTTCCCCAAAAAACCAATTATTATTATTATTAGCCAGTGGCGTAGCCAGAAATTTTGTTGGGGGAGGGGCTCATGTTGCAGCGTGGCCTCCTCATAGAATTTGTAGAAGGATCAAACGCAACAATAATAACTGCATTGCCATTGCCATTGACAATGCCATTGTGTATTAGATAACGCTACGCACTGTCTAGACAAGTGAAATATGTATTTTTTTAAAACAAAAGAATGTATTCGTATGTCTTAAAAAACGTGATAGACATGATTACAAAACATAAAACTGAGCAGGGGACAAGACACAGGAGAGACGGAAACAGGACGAGCTCGTCCTGTTTGCTTCTCTTATGTGTCTTGTCCCCTGTTCAATTTTATGTCTTGTAATCATGTCATACCAACTTTGCCCGTATCGTTCACTCGTGGCAGACATAACCGATACCAATGATTCCATGTTTTTGCGTAATAATTAAGTAAAGGGAATATCACACGAAGTCTAGAACTATATCGGTCCGGAAACAGCAAAGCAGTGCATGCCGCTGATATGAAAAACGTAAAGGCCATGAAATTAGCAACTAGAGGACAAACATTTTAATGAACGTTTGTCGTTCAAGAACCTTTACATTTTTGTACATATGCAACGGCCGGGGAAAATCTCAATGACGCTGTCCTTCGTTCCAGTGTACTACGCAGCAGCAGCTGTCAGCGGTCATGTATTGCGAGTAATTGCACCGATATTTTAGTCGCAACAGCGAGCCATCGATAAGCCCTTGAAAGTTTGTGCTAGGATGGGGCCCATTGCGTTACATGACTCCAGGTGCATGGGCATTGCCGCGAAATCCAACCCGAGTTAGCAATGTTCGCGCCAAAATTTCTTTTCTAGTCTGAAAAAGACGTTGTAGGTGACAAAATCCAGAATGACTTCCGGCGCTGGTGGTTGGTTTGGTCAGCGGTGCGTGGCAGTTCGAAAAAATTTCGAAAAAAACGCAGCCGCCGCGGGCGGGGCGGCTGCGTTTTTATGGAGGAAAAACGCTAAGGCGCCCGTGTGCTGTGCGATGTCAGTGCACGTTAAAGATCCCCAGGTGGTCGAAATTATTCCGGAGCCCTCCACTACGGCACCCCTTTCCTCCTTTCTTCTTTCACTCCTCCCTTATCCCTTCCCTAACGGCGCGGTTCAGGTGTCCAACGATATATGAGACAGATACTGCGCCATTTCCTTTCCCGAAAAACCAATTATTATTATTATTCTTACGGCGCTGTTCGGGTGTCCACCGATATATGTGAGAGAGTTACTGCGCCATTTCCTTTGGTTTGGTTTATGGTTTATGAGGGTTTAACGTCCCAAAGCGACTCAGGCTATGAGGGACGCCGTAGTGAAGGGCTCCGGAAATTTAGAGAAACGTGGTTGGGCTGAAGCTCGTTCAAGGTCATTCTCCGGCCTACCCGAGGACTGCTTTACCTAGCGAAGTGAAGCTTTTCGCTTCAAAATGCTACATACGCCACCTTTGGCGCACGTTTGCTAGCTATCAATGTGCAAATGTAGTCTTCACTGACACACCTACGAGCTCTCGCAAATAGTTCTCCGGTTAGAGTGTGGCAGACGAACATAATTAGACAAGTACACGTGTCTTTCGGATGTGGCGAGCACACGAGGAAAAGAAGTGAGCCCCCAATGTTAGGTTATGCGGAGGCATATATTTAGTATCTGTTTCGATACCTAAAATGCCTAGGCCGTGGGCTTTCCGGCGTTTGCTTTCTGAGAAAAATCGGCGGAACTTTTTCGGCGTTCATTTATTTCTGGAAAAGCCGTGTTTTTCGCCTAGTTGTGCGGTGCTTATCGCCGAAAATAATTATCTAAGCTCGCAAACGGGGTGACAACAACCCTGAGCCTCAATTTTTTTTGCCTGCTCGTTGCATACGCTATGCACAGTTGGTTGTAGCTGAACACTTGTTGGTCTTGCTTATTGAAATGCATTAGCATGCTTATGTTAACAGCGCCATGGTGTCAAACCGGAACCGGAAGCCGGAACTGATCCCGAACTTTTTTAGCCATTTTGGAACTGAACCTGAACCGGAAGGAATTCGAGGAACCGTTCTGAACTAGTTCGCCACAAGCTTCCGGCATACTTTTGCTGGGAACTTACTTTCATTGTTTCTTCTTTTTTTTACTGAATCACAGCTTGAAAGCCTGTCTTCTCACTAATTTCAAAAGCGGCACTGCACGCCTCAAACATCAGAACTATTTTGCAAGATTGTCGCTGGCAGAAATTTAAAAAGAAAAAAAAGGAAACATATTGCAACAGCGCATGCCAACGCACCACCAGTCATCGTTGCCGTAGTAGTAACTGGCTTTTATTAAAATAATAAAAAAAAAGGAAGAAGATTTTTGCTAGCCCCGGCATATGCCATCGATACTGAAGCGCCTGAGCTAGGGCAGCGGAAATAAAGGATAACAGACAGAATGGAGGAATGAAATGAAAGAGGTGAGGGGACAGGAAGAGAGGAGACTATCGTTTCATCCCGAACACGGGCGGCCGCTGCACAGCGCGGTGGTGCCGCTTTTGGAGAAAGTTGCACCATTCGAGAGCTTTCCTACGCAGTAGAGCAGCAGCATTTAATTCGGAAGTTAAAATAAGTAAATAAATAAATAACCAAATAACCAAATAAATATATATTATACTCATATTCAACTAAAAAAATGAAACGATGAATCTGCTCCAAAAAAAAAAAAACAGTCCCGCGAATGAATGTCATTTATCTATTGTCCGGACGTCGTAATCAGTCACATGACATCAGGATGCCAGCTGGTGTGCAATGGGACGCCAGCAGCTGCAATTTGGTAAACTGAAACGTAAGAATGATAAGACCAGCTGTTGGGGGGGGGCTCTAAAGGAAGCAATTTACTAGTCCGTTCTTGAATTGTATCCGCACTTAGCACGAAGAGAGTTCTCGGAGTCGATTTTCCTCTACGTTTTCTCTCTAGCGATTTGTGCTCCTTTCATTTTTCTTGGAGAGAGAAACAATCCCAGGAATGAGGCTCTGATGTCAAAATGGTGCAGGGTGAATGGAACACGGAGCTGAGAGGAATTACTGATTGGAAAATTGATTCCGCAAACTATTTGGTCAGCTAGCCTACCGGTCTTTATTATTAAGGTGTCTAAAAAACAACGAGTTGCATAGGTATTCGTATCAGAATATTGGTTTTTGAAAATTGGTTTTTGAGGAAAGGAAATGGCGCAGTAATTGTCCCACATATCTCGGTGGAATTTGTATCAGCGATGTGGTTTGGATAAACCGTAACAGTCCACCAAAGGGGCCATATTGAGGAAAAGCTGCAGTGGGCGAAAATAAAAGAGAGGAAAGCCAGCGAGGCGGAGGGGATACAGGCCAGCTTGGAGAATCGTATGGAAAGTAAAAAATAAACAAGAAAATGATAAATTAAGTCTTCTTTCCACAGGCACTGTTGCAAATCACATGGTCACTTTAACTGCCCGCTTTTCTTTACCCAAAAAAAAAGGATTTTCGCCGTCATAACCACGGCACGGAGATTGCGCTTCGGCGCCTGTGGTGGTTCAAGGTAAAACTTCCTTCCCGCTTTGCGACCGGCGCGGTGATGGAGGCGTGCCTAATTTGCGGGACACGACCAGTTTGACAAGGAAGCGTTGAAGTGCGTGCGTACCCTTTCTAACTTCCCGGAAGGCTAGTAAACCACAGCAGGAGGTGCTGCCGTTTTCTTCGCCTATTCACATCATTCTCTTCACCAGGATGTGGAGATGCTAGAATAGCACGAGCCCACCGGCCAAGCTGGTTTGTTTAAGTGCGAATTGTAAAGAATTCATTGCAATACAAGCAAGCCGGAGGTTTTGTAAACATTCTAATGCAATGCTTTCTTTTAATGTTGTCACCTTATTTCATACGTCTGATTTCGAAGCTTCTGCTGGCGCACTGCACATTGTACTACGAAGAGTATTAATACCAGACAGGGTACACGTAGTGTTACTGAAATTCCGTTTTTTAAGCGGGCTAAGAACGACCAGTCTTTACGATACTGAAAAGGGAAGAAAGCAGTAAATAAATTTTGCAGTCAGCAATTTAAGCGACGAATTTCAAGTGATCAGCGCCGACAGCCCCGTGGAAGGGTTTTCAGTGTTGTCTCTTCACACACAAACATGAGGAAACATGGTGCATGGTGGGAGAGAGGCAGCATATTAGGCTGCCGAGGCCTTGGAACACAGGTCTGAGTTTTTTTTTTTTCATGTTTGTCTACAGCTTACAAAATACGCTAGGAAAAAATAGCTGCTAGTGAGGTAGTCATGCCCACCAGCCTGAAAGGGACGCCGGCAAAAAAAAGGCGAAATTTAAATATGGGTGTCCAAGCAAAATAGATGAAAGGCGTGCTATTGATAGGGGCGGGACAATTTTAAATTAAATATAATTTCGTTAAAACATTCACCATATCCTAAAAAAAACGAAGTAACGTTTAACCCTTTGCTCCGCGCATGAAAGCTTAAATTTGCTTATGCGCCAATGAACCCAATATCTTCTCTTGGTAAGGCTGAAGAGGGAAAGTTATTTTTTTTATTTTGTTCACTATCCAAAAAATGGAATAGTGTCTTAAAAACCAGGGATCCGGAGCTCGGCTACTGATCCAGAGTTCTCGGGTTCGAACCCGACCGCGGCGGCTGCGTTTAGATGGAGGCGAAACGTTAAGGCGCCCGTGTGCTGTGCGATGTCAGTGCACGTTAAAGATCCCCAGGTGGGCGAAATTATTCCGGAGCCCTCCACTACGGCACCTCTTTCTTCCTTTCTTCTTTCACTCCCTCCTTTATCCCTTCCCTTGCTGCGTGGTTCAGGGGTCTGCTGATTTTTGAGACTGATTCTGCGTCATTTCCTTTCCCCCAAAACCAAAAACCAGTCTTCTTTTTTTTAAAAAAAAAAAAAACACTTGCCTTCTGAGTTCATAAGTGGTAATAACGTGTCCTAACGCCCTTTCAAAAAATCTGCAGCACGATGCAGCTGTGCATATTCTAAACGAGTAGCAGCTATAATAATAATAATAATAATAATAATTGGTTTTGTGGGAAAGGAAATGGCGCAGTATCTGTCTCATATATCGTTGGACACCTGAACCGCGCCGTAAGGGAAGGGATAAGGAAGGGAGTGAAAGAAGAAAGGAAGAGGGAGGTGCCGTAGTGGAGGGCTCCGGAATAATTTCGACCACCTGGGGATCTTTAACGTGCACTGACATCGCACAGCACACGGGCGCCTTAGCGTTTTTCCTCCATAAAAACGCAGCCGCCGCGGTCGGGTTCTATACACGGCAATGTGAGGTTCTGCGCACCCGCACTTTCCCTTGTTGGCCAGCGCATAAATGGCTCGAGCACGTGTGTGAAACGTAGGGTCACATTAAAGGTAGTAATATTACAGGCAGTAAGCAGTGCACCAAAGTAATGAAAACTACGGTAGACGTCGTCATGTAGCAGGGTTCCTATCTTTATGTCACGGCCGCTGCACTCAGTGAAACTATTTGAAATCCCATTTTTTCTATTAATGCAGGAATACAAAAGAAGTTTTTTCAACGAACTAGTCAACCATTTCGTCCACGCCTATGAAGAGTCCCGGGCGAACATAAGGTAACATGCACATGCTTCTGCAATAGAAATAATGAAAAAAAAAAATAGCTGAAGCACATGTAATTAAGAGTGGCTTGGGGCAATCCCGTTGAAATCAGGACGGAAATAACGTTGGAAGCTTCTGCTTTCATCTCGCCGCGTGCAAAATAAAATAAAAAGTTCGGCAAAAACAACAAACATGCCTTGACACACGTGTGCGCGTGGAGGGTGCGCGTGCCTACGTGCGCGTGCTTGCGTGTGCTTGCGCGTGCGTGCGTGCGTGCGCGTGCGCGTGTGCGGAAACGTCTGGCTTGGGCTCGGTTGGTGTTATAATGGTTAAGAGTTGCGAATACATGGCAGAAACGTTAATTAAACTGGTTCCTCGCACATTTATACATATTTTCGTAGTCGTACACAAAGCATACACAAGAAAGGCACGGTAGCACCCAGACACTTTAGGTACAAGGCTATAGAAAACGTAAAAAAAGTAACGTTGGATAACTATTTTAAAACAAACGCAATCAAAATGAACCGAAAACGAGGGACAGCCGTCCCCTGTCCGACACTGATAAAGCGGATCGACCACCTTCTCAGGAATGCAGCCTTCCCCAGAACCGCAAGTGCTCAGTCATCTGGCTCCGGAGTCTTCGAAGCAACCGGAGCATAGGGCGCTGCGGGTGATGATGCCATGCCGCGAAACCACGTAGGCACCAAACCGAAAACGCTCCGAGGCATCGCGGCGACGCGTGCGGGCACCGATCGTCAATGACGCCAGTCGCCAGAACGCGTGCGCGAGGACGCGCTCGGAAAGTGAATGCTCCAAGGTCTCGACGCGGCCGGACTCCGGACACGTGCTGAAGGAAAATGCTCTCCACACAAACAGGCGGCCGGCGGTTCGCAAGGCGCGCCAACCTTCGGCCAGCCAAAGCGCCGGAGCAGGCAAGTGGGAGGAGGTCAGCTGGCCTCACGTGGCAAACTGCGCCGCTCTCCTTCTACAACTGGCTAATCGCCAGAGCTTCGCCGACACAAACTGACGGGAGCTGGCTGATGTACTCATACGATAAGGGGGCAGTGAGCCGCTTAGACGCGTCTGTTACGTGTAAGCGCGCAAGCTCGGTTGTGGCTTTACGCTTGGAACGGTATGGCGTTGCTCAGGGAGAAAGTAGCAGAGTGACGTCCCTAGAAAACAGTGTACCAAGTCCTCCACGACGTGTGTGTGGTTCTGCACTAGGTCTAGGTACCCGCCGCGGTGGCTCAGTGGTTAGGGCGCTCGGCTACTGATCCGGAGTTCCCGGGTTCGAACCCGACCGCGGCGGCTGCGCTTAGATGGAGGTGATACGCTAAGGCGCCCGTGTGCTGTGCGATGTCAGTGCACGTTAAAGATCCCCAGGTGGGCGAAATTATTCCGGATCCCTCCACTACGGTACCCCCTTCTTCCTTTCTTCTTTCACTCCCTCCTTTATCCCTTCCCTTACGGCACGGTTCAGGTGTCCAACGATATATGAGACAGATACTGCGCCATTTCCTTTCCCCGCAAACCAATTATTATTATTATTATTATTATTATTAATATTATTATTATTATTATTTTTATTATTATTATTATTATTATTATTATTATTATTATTATTATTATTATTATTATTATTATTATTATTATTATTATTATTATCACTAGGTCTAGGAACATTCTAACTGCCAAAACGTCACATATACCGGTCGGGCAGGAGAGGCCCAAGCCGCCCGTTTTGCGTGGCAAACAAGCCAGGAGGCGGACGACGTGTAGCGGCGTGTAGCAGTTCTCAGCTCCGACCGGATTTCGGCTGCGACTTCAGCTGTGGGAAAGGATAAGACGCCCAGTATACTTTCATACTCTCCACACACTCGTCTCCACCTGGAAGGTCAGCCAGGAATGGGTCAAACCGCTGGTTCAGAAGTGCTCATGACAAGCTGCCAGAGGTGTCGAGGCATCTGTCAGCGTCGCGCATATAAAGCGACACGTCATTAGTGTGCGTGCGCCGACACCGTTAGACATGTTCGCAGGGGTAAATGGGCAGGCCTCGAATGGATGAACACATAACCGTGCGGTAGAGGAGAGGCTCCACACGAACGACAAAAAGTACGGGTGAAAGTGGACATCCCTGCCGGTTACATCGAGTAACGGAAATGTATTTCGACTCGGCTCGCCATTTATAACCACCCTGATCGCCAGGTCGCCGTACTGTGGGCGCATGGAACGCCCAAACTGCTGCGTTTTGCCGGTCGCGTGAGCGTAGCGAAGAGGTAGTTGTGCTCGACACCCACTGCGGGCGCGGGATTTTCGAACTGCGCTAGAACTGGCCAGGGTTCGGCGATCCGCACCATCATCGGAAAATGTGTTTTTTTGATTTTCTAAAAACTGATATAGCTGTTACTAATAGCCAGTTAGAAGCCTCTATTCACAACAAGGTGCTTGACCCTAATAGTTAAAAATTTAACTATTAGGATTTAGTTAACCAGCTTACTAGCCAGATACAAATCTCTATTTACCATTAGGTGCCAAACTCTGATATTTAATAAGTTGACTAAAAAATTTCAGTTAACCAGCTCACTAGTTAAAGCGATTCACAGGTCTTCTGGTGTTCGCCAACACTGACATTACTGTGACGCAAATGCCATACTGTCACCTCAAAAAACCTTTTTTTAAAATTAGTGGCGGGCTTTCCTGAAACGCCTATATTACGTGTGACAAGCCCACTACACATGCAGAGTTTTTCGAATGCTGAAATGAACTTGGCGTTATGCAGCTAGACGCATGCTGCGATGGTTGCAATCATCGCGACCGAAGCGAGCACACTACGTTGTTTCCGCTGCGTATCCATAACCGATTGTGATCGTGGTTCATTTGTGTACTGTGCTTGAAAACTGCCGCGACACGATCTTGGCTGCAAGGCCGCAGCAGCGTCATCAACCTGCTGCGGCTTGAACGCTCTAAATGTACATTTTGTGGGGATGTGAGCTCTGGTTATGACAGTGTGCCGAGATCAGTGTAACCTGTGTGAAAACATAGGTGTGCAGTGCAGCTGTAACTTCCGGAATGCCGTCTCTCTTCCAATGCTCCAATGTAAAGGAGCCTGTGAGTAATTTGAATAAATAAAATAAATAAATAAATTTCCTGACGGCTACGTGGACCTATGTCTGAAAAAAATTGTTATGCGACGAATTGGCGGCTGATCACAAATGCCTCTGCATGATGATGGTCTAAGCCAAAACAGTTGTTTTCGGTTTAGCTTGTGACACGCTATCACCAAATGAGGAACTCGATGTAGGAACAAGAATCATTTCCACAATTCATTCAGAGGTTCTTGATGGTTCACATATCTCAATATATGCCAACTCATGTATTTCTTGGTCATGAGCATTTCCCTGATGTTATGCAAAAAAAAAAGGTATGAAAGAAGCTTATGCTTCTCAAAGTGATTGGTTTGGTTTTATAAGGGTTTAACCTCCCAAAGCAACTCCGGAGATTTCGACCACCTGGGGTTCTTTAACGTGCACTGACATCGCACAGCACACGGGCCTCTAGAATTTCACCTCCATCGAAATTCGACCGCCATTTCTTGGTCATGACCGTATTTCTTGGTCAAGAGCATTTCACTGATGTTATGCCAAAAAAAAAGGTATGAAAGAAGCTTATGCTTCTCAAAGGGAGCACCGCATATTCAATCGTACCACTTAAATATGGACACTGGCTCCCAGTCAAACCTATTCACAGAGCATGTTGTGCATAAAGGGTAGTGATAAAAAAAGCAAGAATATTCAGAAAACTCCAATTATTCCGTTTTTCTTGTTTTGGCTGAAGGTGCTAAGTCGATATAAGAGATATGTTTGGCAATATGAAGTTGATCTTGAAGTTTAAGTGGCATCTTGGTTTGCATTGTGAACAGAAAAATGCAATGATCTTGAAGCGTCTGATGGGCCGTGACACGCTTTGTGCTGGTCTACCTCTTAGCTATGAAACTGCACCAGTTTAATCACCACCTTATCCTGAGTTTGTTCTTGGTGGTGATCTTGCTGCCGGTGGATCGGGAAATGAACGGTGCGTAACCGCATCAAGCGTTCGCAGTGCTATTGTTGAAGGGCTGCTCACGAACTCGACTTTATGGGTGCTGAGCAGTTGATTCGCAATTGTTCATTAAAAGTAGACGCTGTACAGCAAGATATCACCCTCAGCCATGTACCATGAAACACTGATGGGCCTTATCATATCGAACACCACTTGGCAGCTGTTTCAGGTTTTAGTCTGTAGTGCAGCTGGAAATCATTCTTAACACTAAATTGTCAGGTATCGAGGAAAACGTGCGAAACCGATTTCTGAGGCATGCTACAAAATTAAGGCATGTGCATCATTATTACAAGGCATATCCACACGCAGTATCACTTCGCGAAGTTCGATAGGCTACTATAAGATGGCAGCTAACAGGGTGGTGTGTGGATATATCTGTAAAATCTGTCATTCGTTACTGTCCTTTCCTTACTGCACATGTTGTCTTCATTGTTACATCAAGATATATCAGATCTGAAATAACCTAGAAGTAAACTCGACGCAGGACGTATTTAAAGGTGCATCAAGGACACTCAAGATCATAAGCATAAGAACTGAGCTCCTCCTTAAGATTTCAGTATTAACACTGGCACAAATAAACTATCGATTTCAAGATTTTGGCCACTTTATCCAATGTTCCTTGTAAGATTAAGGGGCAGGCTAATTCCGGATGAGACGTGTACATTATTCGCTGCTAGTTCGGTAGTACATGGGGCATGAAGCATTTGATGCACCAAATGAGCGTCTTACAAGCGCGCGCTGTCAGCGGCAATTTCAGTTTGTTTTTACAAATAATGAAAAAGGACAAAAACAACTGGCAGTGGACCAGCTTGGCGCTTGTCGTCAATGGTCTGGAGCCCTCAAAACTATCCATACGGGGTTCATGCTCGAAGTGCAGTAAGTTGTAGTGCGGCAAGTTGAGCCCGACTTCCAAGATAGAGCCCGGTGCTGCTTGCCGTTAAGAAAAGAAGCGGTGAAAGAAATCGATAATCGTAGATTCCTCCCTTACACGCATTTGCCGATGACTATCTTTGTAACACGAGCTTGAAATGCGCTATTATCGCAGCTGTCACGGGAGTTGTTTGCGATGTGAAAGGCGAGTGTGAGCACAAGAACTGCACAAGATTTCCATACCTTAGGACCCTTGTGGAATATTAGAGAGTAGGATAGAAGAAATCGTACCACAAGAACTGCCCAGAATAGACCGTCATTGCCGACGTAACGTCTTCCCAATCCGGCGGAGATTCGCGTTGATTGAATCACGCCCTTTATTAAAAGCCCGCACGTGCACATTGCTCGAAGCATGTGTGCGGGCATGTGGCCCCACAGTTGTCACGGCGCCCGAGGTGGCAGCTAATTCGGTCGTCGCCGACCGCTGTAAAGCTTGGTGCTACGGCCTTCTGTCACAAATTCCAGCAACGAATCCTCCGGCGCCGGTAGTTACAGCACCAAGGAAATTTATGTTGTGTCACTGTGCAGACACGCACTGCGTAAATCTGCAGAATTTGTTTCCCGTTCGCAGTTTAAAAGCGAAGGCTTATTACTCCAGCCAGTGAGCCATTTCGGCTCGTCGCGCACTTCAGCCGTATGCGCGTGGCCCGAGCTTGAGCCGGCGTTGCCTAGCAACACCGCAGCCGCGCTCCAACAGATGGCACCGCCGTCGACGCCGCTGCCGTAGCTGCTCGCTCCACCAGATGTGCTCCGCTGGGGTAGAGGGAGAGCAGGTGTCGCCTCGCGGGGGGTATATGTATTGTTACGTGACGGCCAGCCGAAGTATGAGACGAGATGACTGATGAAAATGAGATGGTTTGATGTCCGCTGGCCTAGCGCAAGCGCTCCGTCTCCTTTTAATTTTCTTACAGGCGCCTCCATTATTATAACTTCTATTACAGTGATAGCTACCTATACCATTCCCACTATATCTGCCACTACTACAACTATTACTATCACTACTACTTCTACACCCATGAAAATTTACTAGTACGGACTAGGTCTCTTTTCTTAGACCTCACAACACTACCTACCTACTTCTACTTTATTACCACTAGCATTATTACATCCAGTACACAAGATAACCACTTCAGTACTGCTACTGCTTCAACTACTAGTACCACGCTCAGATAAACGTTACTTTTTCGGCGACCTTAACGTGTTTTGCATTTCACAGGCACCGACGTCCTCTAGCGTCCTGTGCATGAGATAACAATGCACGTGTACTGTGGCCCCTCCTTTCATGAGAATGCGCTCACAAGTTGTAATAAAGGCCAGTCCAGCATGATTAGAAATATGCCTTTGTCACCTTCAGAGAATTTCTCCAAATAACCGACTACCAAACTTTTCTCCCCTGTGTGTGATTTGCAGGCCGTCCCCCTCTTCGCAGCGTTCCTGGTGAGTGAGCTGATCTTCAACATTGTGCACAAGCACAATGACCGCTACCAGCTCGACGATGGCATCACCTCCATAGCGCAAGGACTTATTGAGGAGCTGTTCCGGTGAGCGTATAATGATTGTATGGAAATGTGCGTTTTCGTGCGAACCCAGATACAATCATAGAAGATCGTTTGCAAAGCGCAGCTCACTGCCCTATTAACCATGTGTGATAAAAGCACTGTGCACGCTTCTCGCTACTAGAGACCTTGCACCATGCATGTATGGCCCGGTTATGAAGGCCTCTCAACCGTGCCAGTTAATGCGGCACTTAATTTAATGAACCCTGGCTAATATGGGTAAAAGTGCGGCTACATTTGCTACGATACAAGCTGCCTGGGCAGATTTTCATAGGTCGAGGCTTGTGGTATCTCCTCAAAACACTGCTATATTCACTGGTGAAATATTCCACATTTCCTAAGATACAGCGACCAGCTCGAACATGCAGGACTCAATTCTCTTACCGCTCGCTGTTGCCATTCATGTCACAGGTGTCGCCATGTTGAATTACTTCTTTGTTTTGCGCAGCGGATTCCCCAAACAAGCATATTTATTTCATATGTATTTCCACTTCTTTATTTCAAGCGTGAGCCGTTTAGCAGGCAATAGTATGGGCCTTTATGGCCTCTTGGATTCTGCGAGTAGTGTTGTCGTTTAATAGCGACAAAAGCAGGCGGCAACTGAAACAGCCCGAATCCCTCTTTCATGCAGCCTGCTCACAGAAGGCGCCCTCATTGGCTGCTACATCTACGTGTACGACAACTTCAGGATTGCGACGCTACCGTGGAATTCCACGGCAACGTGGATATTCGCCATGTTGGCCATCGACTTCGCCTACTACTGGGTGCATCGATGGTGTCATGGCAAGCACGTCATTTTTCTACTTCCATCTGCTTATGTACATACACCCTTAATGTAGTAGTGAGCAAGAACGGCAACTTGGCGTTGGTGGAAACTGCGAAGACAGAACACTGTACCGCCACCTGTTTTTTTTTTCCTCCCGTTCATCTACAATTCTTTGGAGAGGCGTCCCTGTTCAACTATTTCTTTTTTTTTTGTATCGCATAGGGGCGATTTTATGCGACAGCGTATCTAAAGCGTTTCTCACTGTCGAAGTAGGGGTGCTTTTCTGACAACTTAAGAGGCAGGAAATAAGCGAAACACTTATGGGAAGAAGGAGAATAACTCATTTAAATTTGTACTCGTGAAGACCGTGTTTGGAAGCGCACAACCACCGATTGAGGGTATGGGAATTGAGTGCAGAGTCTAGCAAGGGTTCCCGAGCCTTCTTTGGGAGTTAACCCTTTTTCAGACGTCAACGATGCAGGAATTATGAGATTAACTATATGCCTTTTGTATAGTTAAATTAGAGCTCAAACAAACTGAAAGCGTGTGATCATAACAACAATAAAATTGTCGGTGCCTTGTTATCTGAAAATTCAACATCCATCTTAATTCAATACATAAACTTTGAGCCAAGTGTCAAGTTTTTGTGTACTTTGTGGAATTCCTAGTTTGTGCTAGAAGAGACTTACACCTTGCCTTTGGTCGTATCGACCTTTCACTGAATTCGAAATCGTGGTCTGGTTTGTTGCTTTGTTGTCCGTTGGTTTATTATCAGACTACGAGGCTGTGAACTGAAGAAAGTATAGCCACTAGTGCATTGGATCACGAAAACGCCATTGAACATGAAAGACGCGGACAGCGTCCCCTGTGATTGGGGCCCTCTCAAAAGTATAGAAAAACAAGGCTGGAGAGAGCCCGTGGATATGCCTTCAGAATAAAAGCATAAGCGACGCAATGAGTACCAAAAATGCGCCACTGCTTATCAAGGTTGTGGTGGTCGCTGCTCCAAGCACAGCTGAGAAAAAAATTCGAGCAGAGGCAAGGGGGCGGCTGGGGGGAGGGGGGGAATTGTAAACAACAAGATGGGGGTACAAATTGCGTGTTATCTCTTTTCGTAATTAGTCACAGATCTTTCTCTGATTTATTTTGATCCCAGAGACCAACCTAGGATGGGCAGGCCACCAGGCTCACCATAGCTCGGAGTTCTTCAACCTGATGACAGCCATGCGCCAGTCGGTCCTGCAGGCTTTCTACGAACCAGTAAGCTAGCTGCTTATTTCATACAGTGCAAAAGTTATTGTTGACGTGCTCTCGGGGAAATGAAATAACGTGCTCCCAGAGAAGCCGTAGACGAAAGATACGCACTCGTGAACATACATATTTACGCCTTTTAAATAAAGTGCTTTGGGTCCTTCGAGCTCCTCCTTGGTAATATAATGGATATTATCATTCTATATTTAGTAGGTTGCTCAGCACATTCTGAGCGTTTCTCTGAGAATCTGTAACACACTTTAGTTTCCGATTAGAGGAGCGCTGGTATTGCGTCCATTCACTAATTTAATTTCCGCACCAACTTTTTGCAGCTGCTGTACGTGCCTCTGGCGCTTGTGGTATCTCCGAGCATGTGCATGGTGCATCGGCATTTCAACCGCCTCTACCAGTTTTTTCTGCACACCGAAGTTATCCGGAGTCTGGGACCACTCGAGCTGGTGTTCAACACACCCAGCCACCATCGAGTGCATCACGGTATTGCATTACAGCACGCTACAGTCTTTGACATGTGCGAAAAATGGGCCTTTTGAATGGGAGGGCGCTGGTTCTTTGAATATCGGTTTCTGAACTCGGAACATTTCGGTATGTTTTCTTCGTATGCTCGGGTGTCGATTATATCCACTTCTAACGTACTCGCGCTTGCGTGCTCTCGCCTGTCCTAATTTGCCCGCACGTCTGCGAGTCAGCTCGCTCTTTCGCTTGGTTTCTCACTAATTTTTCCTCACTCACTCGCTAAGTTAATTTTTCACTCACTCACTCATTAAATTACTCACTAATTCATTCACTCACTCACTCACTCACGCACTCATTCTCACTCACTCACTCACTCATTCTCACTCACTCACTCACTTCACTCACTTCACTCACTCATTTACACTCACTCGCTCACTCTCACTCACTCACATTCACTCACTCAAGCACTCACTCACTCACTTACTTCACTCACTTCACTCACTCACTCCCTCATTTACACTCACTCGCTCACTCACTCTCACTCACTCACTCACATTCACTCACTCATTTACGCTCACTCACTCACTCACACTCACTCACTCAAGCACTCACTCACTCACTCATTTACACTCACTCGATCACTACTCACTCACTCAAGCACTCGCTCACTCACTCTCACTCACTCACTCACACTCACTCACTCACTCATTTACACTCACTCGCTCACTACTCACTCACTCACTCACTCAAGCACTCACTCGCTCACTCACTCACTCACTCACTCACCCACTCACTCACTCACTCTTTCTCACTCACTCACTGCAAGCATAAGCAGCACTCACATGCGTACACGTAGCGCGTTTTCTTTCCGGGACAGAAGAATGCGGGCACGCAAGAAACGACTTGGACGTATCGCTTCGCCATCAGCTGACACCACTCAGTGAAGTTGGAAACTGGACGCGCTTGCTCTGTCACGTGATTCTGAGGCCTTCGTGTCTAGGTTGCTGCTCACTCGCTTTTTCCGTGTTGTTTCGCGCAAACATGCGTGTGGAAGAAGAAGGTAAGAATAAATTAAAAACAATTAACAAAAGCGTCCACGCATTGGTGACGGCTGGTGGTCTTACGTCTGTGTTTGGTTTTTTCGTTTCATGTTAATGCGTGTCTAGTAAAAAATTTATCGAGTATGTTATTACAGCATTACAAAATTCAGATAAGAAGAGCTGCTTGCAATCTAGAGCTAATCAGCTTTCTGTGCCACTGACTCTTGATATCGTTTAATTTAATGTTACATAGAGACATCGGCGGGATTTATTTACGCTCGAACCTATGGGTCTGAGTGTTATTTCGATCCCACAAAAGCGATTAATAGGGTACGGGTTGCTGCGTGCGAAGGAATAAGATGAACAATGAGGCACATCGTTGCGGAGGCCCCTTGGTTAAAATTTGTACAGCCTGATGTTCTTTAAAGTGCAACAAAATATCTCTGCATGATTGTTCTCTCATGTCACCCTCATCAAAATGCGGCCATCTCGATCGGGAACCAGGATGGAAACTCGTTCTCAGGAACCATAGCCACTGATCCACAGCGCCGGGTGATGGCAGGGCTAAAAGTTTACATTTTGGTGAGTAGGCGAAGGGTCAAACGTCTCATCCCTTGGAAAGACGTATATGAAAATACTGACTTGAATTTCTGAAGGAGCTGTCTAATTCTACCGTTCACAGAACTTAGCACACATTGTGCTAGCTTTAAATTGTGCTTTTCGAATGAAATGCACTGCGGATATGAAGGACACGCCCCTGACTGCCCTTGCTTAAAGTCAGTGTGAAAACTTCAGAAAGGGACGCATTGCCAAGCAGCATATATTTTCTCAGACGCCCGGCACACATAGACACAAAGCTTGTGATCGCATGAAACCGTTATAAATTTTTTGTTTCCCAGTATCAGCGTACACGTGCAGCGGCGTGCTAACCAGGAAGCCAAGAGAATTAACATCAATAAGCTGACGCTAATCAGTAAAACCCTAGCGTTACTTCCGGAAACTTTGATATGTTAAGAAACTTGGGGCAAGGGAGAGGACGCGCATTCTTAAGATGTACGCGTACAAAGGATCATTGGCCTGCAGATCAGGGGTCACGTGACTTCCCTCTTCAGCTCCGTCGTGTCCGCGCCTGGCCATTTGTGGCGGCGGGCACTGAACCTTTGACCCCCGTGCTACACTGATCAACATGGCGGCCAAAAGGCCGCGGGTCAGGCGCTAACTTCATGGACCGGAAAAGGGACGTAATGTGACGCCCTGTCCGCGGTCCAGTGGTCCGTCATGTGAATCCACCTTTACTTTGCTACGGTTTGCATATCATCTTCATCTGCCGAGGTGTATTCATTGCCTGAAAAATGCGTCTCGAAAAGAGCTCCAGACTTTCCGGCCTTGCACCAGCTGGGGCTCCGTTACCCGAGCCAGTTCCCCAAGTCTGACACTGCCCTGCGATTATCGACCGTCGCTGTATGCGTTTACCTTCTCTTGACACCCTTTCTGGCATTCTCTGTTAGACCATTCCTACTTCGAGTTGTTGATCAATTCGCTTTCTCCCTGCCATATACATTATTACAGGGGTTAACTCAGCAGCAGGCGTGACAGGTCAGGGAGCAGGCGTGACAGGTCAGGGAGCGCACACAAAAAAAGTCACCTCAGCACTACTGCAACGCTGTCGTCGTCGTCGACACAAGCGCTACAGTAGAACGTTCTCTTCGTCTCACGAATGCGTTCCGCAACGCTACCCCCCACCCCCCACCCCCCGGCGCCCCGAATGAGGAGCGCAGTCCCTGGGCGGCCTGCGCTGGAGATTTCGGCTGGTAGGGCAGAAGGCGGGACAGTGCACGAGTTGTGTGGACGGGGCCGCGGAAGGAGACTTGCGGCGCAGGGGCGCGATTTTGTACGTCACGTTGCTCAGTTTCCTCAGACTCAGTAAGGACCTACGTGACGAAGCAGTAGTTTCTCACACAGGCCCACACGGCGCACAGGAAGTCAGAGGAGGACTAGGGAGCGAAGAGAGTAGTGAGCGTCACGGTGTTGAAGATCGTAGCGACGTTTTTGAGCGGTCTGAGAAGCGTTGGGACGATCCCGAGCAATTTGGCGGGCGGCGTCAGCACGGGCAAAGGCATCGCAAGCATAACTACTCCTAGGAGCGTCATGAGGTAGTAAGCTGCCGAAGGGGAGCAAAGCGTCGCGGTCAAAGAGTAAATAGAAGGGAGAGAAGGGTATCGTGGTGTGGGGAATTCTAGGCGAACGTCACGAATGATAAACTGACGGCCCAGTCACGGTGGTGGTCTGAAACACGTATAGACAGCATGTCCGTCAGCGTGCGGTTAAGGCGCTCTCTAAGGCCGTTAGTTTGGGGATGGTAGGCCGTCGTGAACTTGTGACGGGTGGAGCATGAACCTAGAAGGCCGTGAACCACTTTAGAAGGGAAGCAGCGGCCTCGATCCGCAAGCAGTTGATGAGAAGCGCTATGAAGCAGGACGACGTCATGGAGGGAAAAGTCGACGGCATCGGATGCACAGCTGGTCGGGATAGCGCGCGTTACAGCGTACCGGGTAGTGCAATCGGTCGCGGCGCAATTCACTTGTTCCCGGAAGTTGATGCTAAAAAATGTCCAAGCAGGTCGAGACCAACACGGAAAAATGGGGCATGCGTAATGTCGATGGGCTGAAGCTGGTTACTAGGCGGAAGTGGGAGCCTTTTCTTGCGCTGACATTGCTCGCAAGCAGCAACGTAGTTGCGGACAGAGTGTGAAGGCCAGGCCAGAAGAACCGCCTTGGCACGCGGTCGCACGCGCGTGACACACCGAGGTGTCCTGCCGTAGGGGCGTCATGAAGTTGGGAAACTACAGTGGAGCGAAGATGGGTCGGGACGACGAGCAAGAGGCCGGCGCCATCGGGGTGCTTAGTGCGACGGTACAGAGTATCGTGATGCAGCGCGAACAGGTTGAGAGAGTGATCGGAAGGGGCGCTGCAGAGGCGTCCAATGATGGGGCGCAGAGTTGGATCAAGGAGCTGATCGTCGCCTATGTGAAGAAAGTCCGACACGCACAAAACGCAATCGTCGGTATCGCTGTTGTGGGAATCCGGAAGATCGAGGGCGTGGTGGGACAAACAGCCAGCGTCTTGGTGCTGTCGGCCGGATTTGTAAACTACAGTAAAGGTGTATTCTTGCAAGCGCAAGAGACAGCGACCCAGACGACGTGCAGGGTCTTTGAGCGAGGACAGCCAACACAAGGCACGATGGTCGGTAACGCCGAAGAAGGCCCTCTCCACCAAATAAGGGCGGAATTTCGTCAATGCCCAAACAAATGCAGGACACTCCCTCTCCGTAATGGAGTAGTTGCGCTCTAGAGGGATACTGCAGAAGGCGGTTGGCCTAGGCAATGACACGGTAGTGCTCCGGCTGCCGCTGCGCAAAGATGGCGCCAATACCATGGCCAATGGTGTCTGTGCGAAGTTCCGTAGGCGCACAAGGGTAGAAATGGACCAGCACAGGTGGAGCAGTGAGGGCCATAACAAGTGATGTGAGGGCGCGTGCCTGGTCTCAAGAAAAATGCACGTCCTTCTTCAGGAGGGTGGTAGGAGACAAGCCATGCCGGCGAACTTCTGGATGAACCGGCGGAAATACGAGCAGAGCCCTAGGAAAATACGCACCTTGCTTGAGGAACGTGGGGTGGAGAACTCGCGGACGGCACGAACTTTGTCAGCGTCGGGCTTGACACCAGGAACATCAACCAAGTGTGTACGAAGAAGCTGCACTCCATAGCGTTCAGTTGGAGACCTTCGCGACGCAAAAATACGCTAGTCGTTCCTGGTTCATTCATATAATATAGCGACTGCTCCGGTGAGGCGGTGACCCCGGGTTCGAACCTCGGACCAGCAAGAATTTTTCTTCAGCTGCGAAGTTTGTGTGGAAGCTATATGGCTTTCTTTTGTGGCCATTTAGCCGCGCTTGGATGGATGCCAATTATTAATTACTCTTTATTGCAGGGCAAGTAGTTACCGCGGATCCGAATCACGAGAGCGAAATAAATAGAAGAATAATACTGGGGTGGAGCGCATTTGACAAGTTCTCTCAGATCATGAATGGCAGTTTACCAATATACCTCTAGAGAAAAGTATATAATAGCTGTATCTTACCGATAGTCACCTATGGGGCAGGAACGGGGAGGATAACGAAGAAGGTTCAACTTAAATTGAGAATCACGCAGCCAGATATCGAAAGGAAAATGATAGGTGCAACGTTAAAAGACAGGAAGAGGGCAGAGTGGGTGAGGGAACAAACGCGGGTTAATGACATCCTAGTCGAAATCAAGAGGAAGAAATGGGCATATGCAGGGCACGCAGTCCAAAGGCAAGATAATCGATAGTCCCAGTAAAAGAACAAAAGAATGGATTTCAAAGGGGTGATGGAAAGTTAGGTGGGCGAATGAGATCAAGAAGCTTTAGGGCATGGCGTGGCCGCAGCTGGCAAGGGCCGTGTTAATTGGAAAGGTATGGGGGAGGCCTTTGCCCTGCGGTGCGCGCAGTCAGTCTGATGATGATGATGATGATTGTATTAGACCATCTGTCGTCATCTCTGCGATTACGTGTCCTGTCTATGTGCATTTCTTCTTAACTGCAGACAATATGTTCTCGACTGGAGTCTACTCTCTGATCAACCCTGCCTTATTTTTCTGCCTGGTTGCTATGCCTGACATTTTTATTTCCTTCACTCACTGCACCACACTTTGCCTTAAATACAGCATTGTGTGTCACTTTCATCTTCATTTGCGCGCATTCATCATCTCTGCTCTTCATTGCCCAGCGCCATTCCTGCGGGCGGAAATAGGGTCAGTCCACTCGGTTGTTTCTCCGCCTCACAATATGCATACTTATGTTGGCCACCGAGTTACACACACTGCTGCGCACGACCAGGCGCCCGATTAACACAACTGAACACCGGATCGACCACTTAACTACAGTGTTTGGTTGTTAGTGGAGGTTCTTCCATCTGCGGTAACTCTGGTTCTTTCCGTGCATTTGTCGTGTTCATTCAGCACGGCTTGTTCAAGCTCCAGGCTATCGCAATGGGACGAAGGCACTCTGTGCGATAACACGTATGTCCGAATGTTGCTCTTTGTAATGTGATCCACGCAGGGACGACTGATGTGATTTTTGGAACTAGGTAGGGAGGATGGCAATTCAACTATCATTGCCACTTCTGTCTAATTCAATTTTAATAGAGATTTAGCATAGCACTATCCAGAATCTGATAACTCAAACCATTTCCTCGAGGTGCCAGCTGCGCATGCGCAGACGGCTCCAGGGCCACGTACCTGCCACTGGGCAAGAGCGGGTGCCCGCGGAAGCGGGTCACGGTGGCGTGTCGTGGATTGCGCTTTTCTAAATCTCTCTAATTACACCAAAGTGAACATCTTATACTGAAATGCGTGAGGGTCAGCCATAATTGGAAGCACCCTTGTTTGCATTTGTGTGCAATTTTAATTTAAAGATGTTGAAATCTGGGGCAGCGTCGGGGAGTATCTATCTGCCTTGCAAGAAAAAAAGATACGTTTTGCTGACTTCGACTATCTCACTTATACCACTGAAGGACGTTAAAAAGCTGAGATTTCTTGCGTCAGTGGTCATACAGTAGTACTGATAGTTCATGCAACGCTGTTCGAAGCTGTGCTTTATCCTCTTATTCTCGTTGTCAGTGCTGTCGCAGCAGGTGCCAGAAGTTTGTAGTTTAGTTCGAGATTTGAGGATATGAATCTGAGAAAAAAACTTGATTTCGGAAAGGTTGATTTCCAGGTCCTTCAGATTGAGAAGTTCCACAAGTTTCGGCTTCATTTCATTTCAGCGTTTCGTGCCGCCCAGTCAATATGACAGTCAACCAACTAATCCGAACCAGGCACCCCGTCCTTTTCTTGACCTCACTTTTTTGAGGTACACATAATTTGGCGGACGAAGCGTAGCCAAGTCGCGCGCCACGTCCGGGCTGGCGCAGGGCAACCCATCTGTGCCGGGGCGGTGAAGACATCGCGTGGGCCGCGACCAGCCGCCCCCCCCCCCCCCCCCCCACCAAGCATTTGCACGCCCCTGCTCCGAGTACTCCTATCATGCGCGACGCACCATCCCACATTCATTTCCATATTTTGTTTTTGTATATACAGTATATATTAAGCCTATACCCATAACCTTTCTCGCTATCGCTCCCCCGTTTCTTTCCCTCTCCCAGTCCTCTCCCTGTCCTTTTATTCCCGCTAGTCGCAGCTCAGGTGCTTCAGGTTCCGATCGCAGATGCCGCTGCTACCAACATATTTTCCTTCCATTGTTATTTTATTAATAAATGGCCACTAACAACAACGTAGTCGACGCTCTCTTGAAGACGGTGAATGGAAGGCACACGGATAACAAGGAAGCTCAACTTTATACAAAAACTTCAACAATGGTATAGAAAATGCATGCACATCAAAGCGGCAAATTTCACAATCGGCTATGAAAGATTTCTCATCACTTACGACTGACTGAGCCCTTAACCGAAGGTCACTGAGCTCTCGGCTCGCCCTTTGCAGCTTCCATTATGCCGAGGCTCGCGAACTTCACTCCACGAAGCCTGAACAAAAACCGAGGAACACCCACTCTTTAGACCCGCGAATATGTCAGTATAGCGCGCGCGCAAACTCTAATTGTCCGCAGCGCGCTAGCCTCCCCATCCGCCGTGTCGCCAGCCCGGAGGGAACGGAGAAGTGCGTGCTAGAATCCACGGAGAAACACGAAGTTTGCAGGATACTTCGGTAACCGAGTGGCGCATAGGCAGTCGCCAGCGCAAACCGCCTGACGCTGCGCCTCTCTACTCGGATCTTCCGGAGTATGTTGGAACTTTCCGTCACTTGGTCGCCATAGTGCCGCATAGGCAATTTCGCCGGAAGAGGAGGGCTGTGTGTCGGTTCGGTCAAGAAGCCGCGGCCGCATTCGAAAACTTTCGAGAAAAATCTCTTTATGTGGCGGCCGCGCCGGAAACTCGTGTCTCTAACTGAAGCAACCTGTTGTCATTCAATCCGGGTAATTTGCAACCGTATAGACTGGATGCAGCGAAGGAATCTCCGGGCATCTCCAGTCCGGAGAAAAGTGTCCGCAGGAAAAGCTGGCCTGCGCCAATCTTTGAAAAAATTATAGGAGTAATAGTACGCTATTTGAACAAACTATGTTTTCTGTCATGCTTTTTGATTCCATACGACTGCAATCACTTCGCTATTTAGTAACTAAAATGTTCAGTTTAATTCTTGGAAGGTCGAAGATAGCAGCCATTTCGAGCTAAGCTCAGCTAAACCGTGGATATCATCCCCTGTAGCAGATTTCTGTGGGCATTTTCTTGCTTGAAATATGCTGCTTGTTACGTTTGAACTTATGGCACGTAAAATGATGGAATTTTAGTTGCCGGTCAGTAAAAATGGCTTCGAGAAATTAGGGCGTTCGAGCTGTCGGATACGATACTTTCCAGAATAAACGCTGGCATCGTCATTTGGATATTCACCGAAGGGCTGGAGTGATTTTTACATGTTTCTTATTGCTTACGCGGCTGTTGTTTCACTATTTTATCTTTTCTTTCTTTTCTCGTTGTCAGGAAGAGATCGATACTGCATAGACAAGAATTTCGGAGGCACATTGATCATCTGGGACCGTCTTTTCGGCACCTTCGCGGCCGAAGAGCTAAGGCCTGCTTATGGGCTGACACATTCTGTGAACACCTTCGATCCATGGACCCTGCAGGCACGTTAGGCCCACCTTCTTCCCGTCTTGCTTTCTTTACGCGAGCTAATATTTTCTATTTGTTTTCTATTTCTATTTTCTATTTATTTTCTATTTCTCCAGTGTTCCTCCAGCTAACCTAGGGCCCTTCGTTTTCTGATAATATCAAAATTTCGCCACATTTTCGCACTGGCAACATCCGCGGTAAAAACTTGGTGATCTCAAATATGTCTTCACGCATGAACTCCGTTTTAACATGTCACTCAAAGAAACGCCTCACTTCCGGTTGTGGTCAAGCAGTGCCAGTTAAATCCCGGGGCTCACTAGGCAGGTTGGAAAAACTGTATGAAGTGCCATTTTTACGGCTGGCATTCGCTGCCCTAAACGTGTGGTGTACTTAGATGCCAGCTCTGGCGTTCAAAGAACATTTCCACATTTAGAGAACGCGAGAGGCCCGAGTAGCTATGCACTGGTACTGCTACACTATGAGTACAGGTAATTATAGTATAAGCAGGTAAAATTTATCGCACACATGAGAAAATACACGATAAGACAGCATATATTTCTTTGATGTTACTTAGTTTTTTGTGTGTGTGGTGTGCACGTGGAATTAGGTTACGTTTGAGAACAAAAGAGTCGTTACTTATTAATTTTTTGCACTGTTGAAGCGACAAAAATGCCTAATTGTGGAACAGTTTCACAAACACCTTGATTTATACCCGATTGTGTACTGAGAATTCTGAAAAATGCAAAGCCCGAAAACGAAGGGTACAAAGCATATTGCGGTGTTTAATAGCATATGCACTCGCAGCAAAAATTGCGCGGTCATCTAGGCTGCTTGCCATTCTGTGGCGAACATTATAAGTATCGTGCCGTTACAAATGTATGCGACAGCTTTTGCAACAAGAGTGGTTCAACTACAACTTGAAAACCACATTACGTACAACTTGCTTCCCGACCTTCGACAACGTTATGCCAACGCAGCCTACGCCATGTTGTCCAGCTCGTCTACTTCGTTCATTAAGCCTGCACGCGTAATTACTCTTTTCTACTTGAGAGAAGGAAGATGAAGAAGAGGAGGAAAAGCGAGGAGGTTAACCTGTAGATGAAACCAGTTTGCTACCCTGCACTGGGGGAAAGGGATGAAGGGATATAAAGGTGAGGAAGAAACGGGAGTGAAACGAAAAAGCAGAAGGCGAAAAGGCTTCCGCAAAGTCCACAGCCTGTCGTGCAGGCGCGACACACCCTCACCGCCGATGATCGCAGCGGCCGGTGTCCAATAATCTTGAACTGCTTGGGAGAAAATTACTCGATCACCTAGGCATTTGTAATGTAACATTTCAACGTCCATTCTGATGAATGTACCATTATCCTGGTGCCTACTTCTGATTGCATTTAGTTATTTTCCTGCAGTTCACTCTAATAAACGTGGATGTGCCCTCACATATTACATGCGCCACGAAGAGTGAAGAACAGCCAGCTGTCAGCTGTTCATCGGAATGCTTGCTTGTGTAGAGGCGCTACAATAAGGACCTTAGAGTGTTCTATATGCATGGATGCAGCTCTTAAACTTTTATTAACGCGAAAGCATTCCATGGCTCATCACCACGAAAACCCGGCGTGGCCCAAAAAGCGCGGACCTTACAAAACTCGCGATTGGTCGAAACAGTGTCATGTTTTCAAAGGCGGGAAAATGCGAAATGTTAACCAGTAATAGTCAATACTAGTGCTTACAACTGCACCAGCTACAAAGGAATAGAATGAAATTGGAATAGGTTTATAATAGATTTAGAATATAATTGGAACGAAATGGCAGTCCAACTGGTATAAAACTGCAATGCTATTGCAATACTTGCACGTAAGTTCATGAAGTGCCTCCGGCATTTGATGTTTATTATTTATATTAACATCACTCCCTCGATAATGTTTTGGGTTTTCAGATGGGCCACTTCATGTACATGTGCAAGCAGGTCATCAGCATTGAAGGTCTTGGCAACAAGCTCTCCACCGTATTCAAAGGTCCCGGATGGCAACCCGGGAAGCCAAGATTAGGCGATCCAAACGATATCCCGGACGTAAGTTTGCGGAAGTTTATAACAGCATATTTGCACTATTTGCATTTTAAACTGCATTGTTTTTGTTTCGTAGCTGTTAGGGAAAATGCTTTCGGCTGAGGCTTAACAGCAGTTTTCCAATAGAAATTTCTGCTCTGTTGAAAAGTCTTCTTACTGACGCTCGGTTTTGCTGGTGCATATTGCATTTAAAATAGAGACCGTTATCAGTACCGTTGCCGGAGTACCGGGAACCCGCCCACCGCCGGTAAGCATGCGCTGATTGGTCCGTATGCTGCAGGCGCGCGCGCAGCTGCCTGGTACCTGGCGCCATCTGGCGCTGTCAAGGCGATTTGCGCATGCGCATTGGCTGCGCGCGGGCTCCCGGTACTCCGGTAGCGGTAACGGTGACATGGTACGCGGTACGCTACAGGTGTCTAACATCTCTAAAGACGCCGTCAATTAAGACGCACTGCTTTGACCTGTTCGTGTTTTATTTTTATTTTTGCCATGAAAGAGGCCCACGGGCCGAGCTCAAAACACCAATGCGCAGCGTTAATAACTAATTACAAACGATTATGTACCGGCAATCTTGGTCTTGGGCGGCCACAGCGCTGAAGTGCACCTTGACTTCATGGTCGACCGGACAACCTGAACGATATTGATGACGTCGGTGTCATCACCGGCGAGCACTGGTTGTTCCTGTGAGCAACCACTGAGTTTGGTGACGCCACAACAGTGGAGCAAATGCCCCAAGCGATGTCGCTCGGTGCAGGTGTAAATGCCGAGCGGCTATTCGGACAACACTCAAAGACTTATTAAATGGGCCGATGTAACGGGAGACAAGCATGCGATGAGCTGATTAGAGGAGAAGACATAGATTATGCATAGACTGGGCATAGATTGTGATATCTACAGGATCTATATTTGTTTTAAACTCCGACCCTCCTCCCTCCAGCTTACTTCCCTTTAAATCAATTCTTGTATGGCACCTGCAAAAGAAAGGTGGAAACTGGCCACGCATCATGTTCCGACGTTACCGGCCCTTTTCAAGCTCATCGGGCTCACACAAAATGCAACTGTCAGTCATCGATCTTCGAAGCAAGATTGGTTCGTGGAAGTCAGTACTAGTGGAAAGCGATTTCGCATATGTGCCTCTCGGCAAACAGCTGTTTACCTTATTTTGCTGTATCATCATCATTACATAATACAGAGGGGGAGGGGGGGGAGCACCTAAAGTAAGGCTTAAATAGATGGCCAAAACGAAAGCAACCATCAATCAAAAGCACGCAGAAAGTTACAGTTCAACTGAAGAAGGCGCTGTCATGAAAATGAAGACAGCAGCATTTTGTAGTATAAGGTGATGTATCAGGCGTTCTTTCAATCTAATGGGATCACGTTCACTGACAACATATTCGGGAATCTAATTCACTCTTGTATCGTGGCTGGTAAAAAAAAAAGATTAAAGGCGTTAGGTGATCCAAATAAGCGCTGGATGCTCATGGGGTTGCACAAACGGGATGGTGTGCGCACATGCGGTACTAGAAGTGACTCACGCAGATTGGGAAGTGAGTGACAACTTTATTTATTTCAAAAGGGAAAGGGGCAGAGTTGGAAGGAGAGGGGTCCTATCCTGCAGGCAGGTCTCCACTAACCTCTGAGCCTAATCCAGGATCTCTTCCTGAAAATCAGGGGCTGGGCTGCGCAGGGCAGCCTCCCACTGCTCCTTTGAATGAATATTGAGGGATTTGAAAAGCTGCGGAGAAATATTGCGCCTGATTGCTAGTGGGCTGATACCAAAAGATGACTTAATACTGCTGATGCTTTGGGGTATTCATTACTTAAGGATATAAAACGGGCTGTGTGATTCTGGATGATTTTTTTTTTTCAATAATTAATTAAGCCTGGTGAAGGACCAAGTTGCTGATGCGTATTCAAGCTTCGTGCGGATGAAAGTTTCGTGCGCAAGTTTCCGGATGGAAGGCGATAATAGTGAAAATGCCCCTCTAATGAAGCCCAATGTTCTTGAAGTGTCAGCAGCGAGTTTTGTGATATGCTCCTTCCATGTCAGTTGTTGCTGATTACGCCACCTATAGGTACTTATATGACACTACCTGTGATACGACAGACGAGTTTAGTGAATGTGCATAAGTAATGCTGGAACGCTTACGTGAGACTTGCACGAATTTGCACTTAGTTGAATTCCATCATCCAATGTCAGGACCAATTTTCAATTCATCCGTCATTCTGGACTGTTACTTGGTCGTATACGGAGAAGAAATGTGATCGTATAACACGCGGTTGTCGGCGAACGGACTGATGGACGATTATATGCCAGTGGGGAAGGGATTTATGAAGCTTTCGAAAAGCAGCGGCCCAAGTACAAAGCCTTGGGGCACGCCGAAGATTACTTCTTGAGTGGCGGAATGATACTTTTCGATGACTGTGTATTGAAGACGGTTCAAGCGGAAAGAGTTATTCCAGGATAATGTCACTGGATGAATACCGAGGCATTAAAGCTGAAATATCACTCTTTGGTTGACGCTACCTAATACTTCCGAGAAGTCTAGGAATATGACGTCTATTCAAATGATTATTCGAGGTTAAAGTAGAGGTGAGTATAATGAACTCAAAGAGTTGGGTCGCGTATGAAAGACCAGGGCGGAAGGAAAGGCGGATTTGTAAAAGAAAATAGTTATCATTTAGTTGGCTAGCGAGTTGGCAGTAAATCATGTGTTCCATGATCCTACAGGCGATGCCAAAAAAATTGCGTTCTTCAGGTAACAAGAGACCCGCCGCGGTGGCTCAGTGGTTAGGGCGCCCGACTACTGATCCGGAGTTCCCGGGTTCGAACCCGACCGCGGCGGCTGCGGTTTTATGGAGGAAAAACGCTAAGGCGCCCGTGTGCTGTGCGATGTCAGTGTACGTTAAAGATCCCCAGGTGGTCTAAATTATTCCGGAGCCTTCCACTACGGCACCTCTTTATTCCTTTCTTCTTTCACTCCCTCCTTTATCCCTTCCCTTACGGCGCGGTCCAGGTGCCCAACGATATATGAGACAGATACTGCGCCATTTCCTTTCCCCAAAAACCAATTAAAAAAAAAAGAGGCCGAATGGTCTCGGAGGAGCTGGCTGCAGGATCCCATTGGTATTGGCCTCATTTATAAGCATGCAAAACGGCTGTGCATTCGGCGCTGGTGTTCGGCGCTTGCAAGGGAAGAAATAAAAATTTATTTGCTGAAAACTTTTCGTTTCTCGTCATGCAGGTGTGCAGACCCGTGGAAACCTACACGCCAAAAACGTCAGTGCTGTGTAAGTCTTACGTAATGTTGCATATTGCACTGATCCTCATCGGATTCGTGAAGCTGAAGGAATTGAGCCATGTAAGTTGATAAACTCCCATGCGTATTTCTTCAAAACACTATGCATAGAACAATCTGGGCTGAAGCAATAGCTGCTTATTCCTCGATATTAATAGTACTCATATAAATCTGGCTGATCACAACAATGATGGGGTATAGTTTATTAATGCGTAAGCATTGTATGGCTATGTTTGCGGTTTCGTCTCACCACGAGCTTGTCATCACGATAACGTTCGAACAAATTCAGTTATAAGAAAAGGAATGGCCGCATTAGATAGAACATCAAAAAAATCTCGCAGGGGAAATTATGAGGTGCATGTGCGGTAATTAGTTAATTAGAGCCAAAAATGTCCAAAAAGTGGGCGGGGCCGGAGAAAAAGTGGCGCCAAATTTGAAAAACCGGAAGAGTGAACTGAGCGAAGCATGGCGCCAAATTTCAAAACGAAGCATGGCGCCAAGTTTCAAAACATGAAATGGGCATCGATGGAACTTGATTAATTTAGGCAAAGAGGGGCAAGCAGAGGTCAATGCTTACGCATTCCTCCAATGCGGGTGCCGCAGTGACCTCATAATTTTTTCTTACATGAGCGGGAACGACACATGTAACTTGAGAACAGTAGGAAATTAAGGTTCGTACTGCTCTGGTGATCTGCGATGTGCAGCGTGCCTGATAAATACGTGGCCTTTTATCCCGGCTCGTGTTATGTCGTTTATCCGTGTGCGACCCGCCCTGGGAATATAGCTTCGCTTAACAGTGATTTGTTATTCTTTCTAACAGACCTCGCAGCAATATTTTTTTACAATCCACAAGATTATCATTGCACTACAAAGTTATATAAGATATAGTTGTGTCCCTGCAAGAATGAGATTCCAAAATAAACTTTTTGAGACAGAGTCAGGCTGGGCAAGGTGCAAGATAAAAGTCTTAATCGCTCAAAAACTAAAATAATCACACTCGAGCAGTTTGTTTCTGCAGTGTTGAATCGTGTTCTGCGGTAAATTTAAGGCTGACATTACAACACGATTTTCACCTTTTGGACTTCGCAGGTAATCAGCATCGGCACATTGCTTTGCGGCAGCGCCTACATCTGCTTCTCATTTTCTGTAATGGCCGCATTTCTGGACAAGCGGTAAGTCTGGGAACTTTACGGCGTGGAACTTGTTATAATCGCTGGTGTCGCGTTGTTAAAGGATTTTGTCGTATATCCAAAACACGAACACACAGGTATGTTTGTTTGGGTGCCTTGTTGGGCCGGCGCAGAAATCAAGGAGCAGAAAATATATATGCATAGAGGGGAATGAAAAGTTTCTTGAAGATGTACCTCGAATTTTCAAGAAAAAGAAAAAAAAAAGCGATGAATTCCGTCAAAAGCTTTCTGCGCATGCTTTCTGTGCACAATTCATATGGATGAATGTGGTTTTGAATTCTGCGCAAATATTTCCCACTGCTCTGAGTGTTAATGTAAAAAGGGGTGACACTTCATCAGGCCACTGTGTTTGCCTTCGTGTCGCCTCCTCGGCAACCAACGGTTTTTTGAAATAAACATGAAACTTCAAACTTGAAAAGGCTTGCCGAGCAAGCCGAATTAAGTCGGCCACGATTATAGACCTGGCAGTTTGTGATAACGTCACAACGTCAGGTAACTTAGGTCACAGGACAGCCACATGCTTTATAATGTAGGTGGTTCTTCTCTTATAAAAAATACACACCACGACGACATATACCTTAGCGTAGAAATAATTTATCACGCAAAAATTCCGATACGCACTCTGCTAGCGCACATATTCGCATTTGGCTTAAACTACGCAAACCGGCTGCCATTTTTTATCTGTGTATAGCGCCTCATCTTTCGCGACCTTTTGTTTCGCAGGAGCCACGCCTGTGCATTGGAGGCCCTCAGGTGTGCTTTGACGCTCTTCATCGACGCCCGTGTGTTCCATCTCTCGACATTGGCTGACACGGCGCTCTCCGCTGCGTTCGTGAACATCGTTAGGGCAACTTTCGCGGCTTCGTTTTTGGGTTGCATAGGGACCAGCGTCTGGGAAAAGGCTACCGTGGCTAAAAAGGCGAAGTTGGTTGCACAATACTGCACACGAATTATATGCACACAAAGTAAAACAAAAGGTTATTAACTTGACATTTGTTCCGTGTTCATTTTTTCCATAAAGGTGTACAATACGGCTTCCTTCAGAAATTTTGCTGAGATTTATTTGTCGAAACGAGCAAATTTTTTCCGATCCTACCCTTCATCTGAACGGTGCCTGGGCCTCTGCACTGAGGAGGGGCCAACTGCGGTCCTTTTTTTTTTCTAAAATTGTATTTGGTTAAGATTCTAACGGACAAGCACTAATAAAAAACCAGGGGTACCTTTGAATGATGACAAAGAAGAAGCGATGCCTGCTGCCTGTTGCGTGTTGGCCATTTAGTCACCCCTGAAGAAGGTACCGAGTTGGTCACGAAACTTTGGGATTTGCTTTTCAAATCTTGGTTGTGCCAGTCTTTACCAATGAATAAATCTTGAAATTTTGGGAGGTCGCTGCGTGCACTGGTTTGTACAGAGCGAAAATAAAATGCACCGTCACATCGTATCGCAGTATCTCAAATACATTTTTTCTATGCCGGCGCAGCCATAAAAGCCACGCAAACAAGAATATAGTGCCTTGACTACAGTACCTGTTTACGTGTGCACTCTGGTTATACGGTCGGAGTGCCAGGCTGCCCCGTTATGAAGTTTGTGTGAAACCTGTGGAAAGGCCGCCCACGGCTCTCTGACCGCCTTTTCACGGGTGTCGTGAGAAATCGCGCCGCCGCTAGCAGTTTTACAATTCTAGGTGAACTGTATAGGCGGCACCACTTGAGTAAGTTCAAGATAACGCCATTTTTCCCAAGTCTGCGATAAGTTCAGAGCTGGCTTGGCAATCACATTAAGCTAAGTGCTAACTACGCTTCTTAATGTATTTGAAATAATCGAAGTACTATAACAGGTCTCGCTCTTCAACTTTTTTTCGGCTTGACTGACCTTACCGACTTTAGCACCTTAGGATATTTGAATGTTGGACTATAAATACCTTCACTCCTCCAGGTGGGCTTCTCGCACTGTAGGCGTGCAAATTTTCACTTTTATATTTTGTCGTTCTGAGAATGCAGTCTGTTTATCTGGTCAAAACACCTCTATATTGACGTTCCTTGCCGGCAAAAGGTCTGAGTACTATTTACTATCTAAAATTGCAGTCTGATCACGATATAAGATGGTGAGTTGTTTCACCGCAGACGACTGGACGGTTAGCTCTCTCTGTAGGACTGCGGGAGCCTGTGGGAGCCGTATATGAACGAGGACGAAGAGGAAGAAGGAAAAAAAATGAGCCAAATTCGCAGTCTCTCCGCAATATAAAAGCCCAGGAAAGAAAAAAATTAATTGATGTCCTCGCTAGTCCCAGGCACGAGCGGCAGGGCATGCCAAAGTCACGGACGCGACGCGTGAAATAGGCAAACGCGTGAGCTACCTTTTTATGCTGTTCGCCTGAACGAGACCTGATTCGAGAGATATGAGGATGTTGTGGAATACATCGTCCAAGTAACAGCAACAACTCTGCCTGCCTGTCCGTCCGTCCGTCCGTCCGTCCGTCTGTCTGTCTGTCTGTCTGTCTGTCTGTCCGTCCGTCCGTCCGTCCGTCCGTCCGTCCGTCTGTCTGTCTGTCTGTCTGTCTGTCCGTCCGTCCGTCTCCGTCCGTCTCCGTCTCCGTCCGTCTCCGTCTCCGTCCGTCCGTCCGTCTCCGTCCGTCCGTCTGTCTCCGTCCGTCCGTCTCCGTCCGTCCGTCTGTCTCCGTCCGTCCGTCTCCGTCCGTCCGTCTCCGTCCGTCCGTCTCCGTCCGTCTCCGACCGTCTCTGTCCGTCCGTCTGTCTCTGTCCGTCTGTCTGTCTGTCCGTCTGTCTGTCCGTCTGTCCGTCTGTCCGTCTGTCCGTCTGTCTGTCCGTCTGTCTGTCTGTCTGTCTGTCTGTCCGTCTGTCTGTCCGTCTGTCTGTCCGTCCGTCCGTCCATCTGTCCGTCCGTCCGTCCGTCCGTCTGTCCGTCCGTCTGTCCATCCGTCTGTCCGTCCGTCTGTCCGTCTGTCTGTCTGTCTGACCCTCCGTCCGTCTGTCCGTCCGTCCGTCCGTCCGTCCGTCTGTCCATCCGTCTGTCCGTCCGTCTGTCCGTCCGTCTGTCCGTCTGTCTGTCTGTCTGACCCTCCGTCCGTCTGTCCGTCCGTCTGTCCGTCTGTCTGTCTGTCTGTCCGTCTGTCTGTCTGTCCGTCCGTCTGTCTGTCTGTCTGTCCGTCTGTCTGTCTGTCTGTCTGTCTGTCCGTCTGTCCGTCCGTCCGTCCGTCCGTCTATCTGTCTGTCTGCTTGACGGCACGTCTGGCAGCTTTACCATGTCTGTTCATCACCTCCTTGCGCTTCCCGTCAGTCGTGTCGCTTCCCTTTTGTGTGCTCGCTTACAGCGAATTAGGAAGGAGAGTTCCATATTCACGCTCTCTCCCCCAACCTACTTGTTCTTCCGGGTGGTGGAAAGCTGTGTAGCGGAGTGCGCTTTGTGCGATATGGAACACGCGCAGCACTTAAAGTGAATTTGGCCCATATCGAGGGGCATAGCAAGGCCCAGAACCCTTCCCTGCTCTTCGTGTACTCTAGTGTTTATGTTTCGCTTTACCCAGCTCCCGCAGGGGACCAATCTGGAAATTTTTTTATTGATAAAGTTGTTTCCATCCATCCATCCCAACAACGGCACTCTTCTGATGCTGTGCTTTTATTACCTGATTAAATAATCTCACCCGTATCACCGTAGCCCGCATTACGTTTAGAGAACCACTGGGCTCTTTAGTTTGAGAGATGGGACCGCCCCCTCCCCCCTTACTTCCCCACCTAAAAAAAAAAAGACAGTTTGTTCATTAGCATTCAAGTGCAATACTTCCATCTGGCTTACGGTTCATAAAAAAAAAATTCGTACCTTCTACGTTGTTGGTTGCTCGCTTTTAGTGACGTTGGTGCCGAGTGAGCCAACGTTGGAGTTAGTTAGGCGAACCATTGCTTCTCATGATGTCAAACCGAAAAGAGAGAGAGGGAGAAGCGGGTTGGGGGCAAGGAAAAAGGCGCAAGGCTGGCACTCGGTGATTGCTACTACTGAAATTCGGTTATAGTAACAGCACCACCACAGAGCGGTCTGGTCTGCGCGTGCGAAGCTACATGCTCCAGAATTTGTTCACAGTTGTTTATTTGTTGAACTGCAATCGCTACACGGGATTAGAGCTGGGAAGAATGGAGCTTATGTTTGTTAGAGTAAACATAGATCATATTCAGCTACATTCCCTGCCCATAGCAGTTTCTGGTTCTTCCGCAACAGGTGATGCAGAATTCCTAGCGCCCTTGACGAGCTGCTACTTTCCTGCCGTGTCATCTGTTTCCATAAGCAGGTACTGTGCTGACACGTGGAGCCTTGTTGAGTGCAACCATGGGCTATGCAGCATTCAGGAAGTGGGACCCCGCTATCTGAACGTCAGAAAGAACGACAGAGATTGGAATAGACGCCGCCACGTATCAAAACGTGATGCAACTATGACGCCCCCTTGGAGCTATACGTGTGGTTGCCATCCGCTTCCGGATTCCGAGGAAACGACTCCACTTCCGGAAACATGCGCATGAACGCGCTATCTTTTCGTCCGCTTGGGCATGCATACCACTGAGCATAAACTGAATTTCGTCTCTCACTGCGCGCAACAACGGCTGGTCGATCTCTAGCAGGAGTGGCCTTGGCGGCTTGCCTAAAGCCCCCCGATCAGGAAAGTAATGAGACTTTACTCCGCGCCCCCAGTTTCCTGTTCGATTCTCCTCGCCCACTTGGCGCGCGCCGCTGCACGCGGCACGCTTCGAAGGCCAGGCGCGCTCGCCGGCTAAACGCATTAGCTGTCACCAGTGGGCGCGTCAGCGTTCTCGCTGGTTTGTAGCTTGTATATAAGAAACAACCGCACGGAGGCCATTTGATACTTTTGTTCAGACCAATAGTCACGTTTGTAACCTTTTGGTCAGGGCAATGAAGTTGGTAAAAAGAGCACTGGCTAAGTGACTAAGTAACGTCTGCTCAGCTGAGCGCGCAAACCATAGAGCACGTTGGGTGTGATGTTTCAAAGCGTTCCCTCTGTACTAATGCAGTTAAGAAATAGCATGCATTTATGTCTAATTTTTTGGGTTGATAAATTTACTTCTGCGCGGACCTCAATATTATTCGTAAAGATTGTGGTTATCAGTTATCGCTCAACTTATGCAGAAACACGGTTTCTGGCACTGTATTTTTGGAATATACATGTAACCATGGCGACAACTTGGTTCAAGAATAAATTTGCGACTAAGCTCAACAGTGCTGAGTTAGTGCCCAGGTACAGGTACAACAGGCTACAAGCACATTATTTGAAGACATATTCGGAAATTTTTATTTAGTTCCCGTCCGAAAGACTCCATCATTTAAGGGACTGATATTTAACAAGATTTTTTTCTTAGCATAATAAAGGAATTTGATTGCTTCTTGTACAATATTAGTGTTTTACCGCTTTAGACATGAACTCAGGAAAGAAGCGGGAAATTTCGTACAACACAGGAGAGGTTGGCCCTGCTATGGGTTCGCGCTTCGACCCTGGCTGATTGGTGGCCACGTTTTAAATGATGCGATGGTATGACGTATAAGTGTTCACCAGTTAGCCCGGCTGGTCTCTCGAAGGCATTTAAGCTATTCCGTTATGCGCATTTCTTTAGTGATTCACGCTGTAACGCATGGTTAGAAACGTTTTCGGGATACAGTATGCATATAACACATGCTTAAATGTAAAATGTCGGCGTTTGGCGGACTATGTATACAGGTGGGAATTGAGAAAAATATGTTTGCTTTCATGACTGCTCATTACATGTCAGGTCGCATATGGTTATCAGTGTTACGGTGTTTTTATGGTCACCGTGACTATAAAAAAAACTATTTGGGACGCTTAAGTCACCTTAAATGTTGAATGTGATATCATTAAATAAACAAATAAAATTAGATTTCACATTTGCCGCAGCTTCTGCTACAATTTCTGTGTCTGTTTGCATCAGTTCCTTTGCGGTGGCTCAGTGATTGTGGTGCTCGGCTGCTGACCCCTAAGACGGGGGTTCGATACCGGCTTCGGCGGTCGCATTTCTATGGAGGCGAAATGCTATATGCCCGTGTGCTGTGCGATGTCAGTACTCGTTATAGACCTCCAGGTGGTCGAAATTATTCGGAGCCTTGCACAATGGACTGGTACGTTAAATCCCATAAAAGCAAACTTTTTCAATTTTTGGTCCATCAACTGCCATATTCGGAGTGCTAGCTGTAGTCGCAGGTGCCTGTTACGCTGTGGCAGCGGCGACATTTGTATACGTATATCATATTTTTCCCGGATTTTTATTTTTATTCTCTGTCTAGGTTGCTGTCTAGAAACAAGTTCCCCCGCAATTCAGTGGGCAGGTTGTGATGACGTCACACGGCCGCGCGAACTCTCTCAGCCAATCGAATTTCGTACCAGACATCGGCAGTGTTTTGGTGTGACGACATCTCTAATGTATCGCACTAAAACACCGTAACACTATGTTCTTCCGTCGCCATCGTTACCGCATGGCTCGCAAGCCATGCTGTATTTAATCCGTAGGGTCAAAGAATCCGACCATGTTCTCTTGGGAGCATTTGTAAAGCACCTGCGCTACCTTTGAAGCAGCCTTGAACGTTCATTTGGTGGTTGTTTACTGCGCTGCATGCATCAACTGCGCCTTACAACTTGTTCGCACTAAAGTGGGAGGTGCTAGCGCGTGGCAACCACTTGGCGCAGCTCAATTGTTTTACGATTGTCTACTGGCACTTACCAGCACCTTGTTATCGAATTATCGTTCTTGTGACCTTGAACGAAAAAAAAAAGCTTAAGTAGGTGCTGAGTGCGGTCTTTTGTGCGGAAACTACAGTATTGCAAAGCAGTAATTTTCCGACTCGGTTAACCGCATGGAAACACGTCTATTTGCTTAACTAGCAGTTTCACGAGTGTGAAAGTTATTTTCCCGAAAAATATCGACCTATCTAATTAATTATTTCACCTCTAGCGAACCAAAGACGACCGAAACGACTACAACGACGTCTTTTTCTCGAACTCGCTTCGCACGCTTCGATATTGGCGCGTGAGCACGGTTTGCCCTGACTCTGCCCCTACAAAAATTGCTTTAGACAGTCTATAAACTGTAGACACATTTGTGTCTATAAAGTCTATAGACTCTCTATGGACAAACCCCAGAGAATAGGCTATAGACAACACAAATCCTATAGACTGTCTACAGACACTCTATAGATTTATGGCCATACACTTTTAGTAGACTTTTGTCTATAGACAGTCTATAGACTGTGAATAGACAAAAATTTATAGGAAGGCAATAGAGTCTATAAGAAGTCTATAGACTGTCTATAGAGCATTTTCGTAAGGACGTGCTGCGCCGCGCTGCACTTCAACAACGGCCGAACGACGCTCTCCATCGTTCTGAATAGATGTGGTACGTGCTGTACAGTCACGAATAAAATAGTGCTCACCACGCTTCGGCGTTCAAACTTCCCTAGCGCTGCGCATTAGAAGCATAAAGGTTTGCTGCATTTATGCGGAAGCGTTCATGGGGAATCGCTTTGCATAACTGACAAACCACCATCGATTTTCGCTAAGCAACGCGCCAGAAGAGTCTGCCGCCTTGGCGTGATTAGTGTCCTTCTGTCCACGACTGCATATGCATGACCGCTCGATTTGAATGGCCGTGTTACATGCATGGCTAGGTAGTTATTGAAGCGAAAATCTTCCCTACGCTAGGTAAAGCAGTCGTCGCGTAGGCCGGAGAATGACCTTGAACGACTTTCAGTCCAACCACGTTAGCCGTGTATGACCATATGTGGTACAGTTATGGTGTCGAACAACACTTGACCCCGGACCTTTAGTTGACCTCTGACCTTTGACACGGGGTGACCTTTGACCTTAAGAACATCCGCTGGGGTGATGTGAAGCCACGCGATGGCATCCGATTGGGGTGTCGTCAGACCCTGAGAACCACGCCATAGCCACGTGGTCGTGTGGGTATAGAACGGCTGTCGCGAGCGTGTAGCGGAGCTGCCATGGACACGCCTCAGACGCGTAGCAAGCGTGCTGACTTTTCGCTGAAATCCAGGATTAGCCAAGTTAAGCCACTGCCAATTTTTTCGTTGAAGCTCGATATGGTGACAAACCGAAGCGCTGTATCTGTACGAACAGCTGAAATAATATTCTGGGCTGACTGCACCGGCTGTAATCAAACTCGAGACAGAAACACGGCGTTTCGCTTAAAAGCTCGACCCTCACTGCGCAAGCGAAAACTGAAGCATGGAGAAGCTCTGCTCTCAGCTGAGACAAAAATGGCCAGCCGGCCTGCAGATGGCGCCGTGCAAAAAAAGAAGAAAAAAAAATCAGTGTGCGTCTTTCTCCCGTCTCCAGGGAGACGGCTGGAGAAGACAATCATCGCTCGGAAAAGCGCCGACTAGAAAGGAGGGAAAGGAAGAAGTGCGAGAGACGGCACTCCGGCGGTGAAGTTCAAAATCAAGGGATTTTAGAGATGCCGAGCGCCCCCTGCCGCCGCTGATGGCGGTAGTTGCAGTTTCCACCGCTGCGGTGGCCGCGGCGCTGGCTATCGCTGAAGTAATCTCCCAAGCCTAGGCGAAAGTTTCTATTTTTTACTTTCTGCGCAACACATAGTATACAAAAGCTCGATAATTACTGCAGTTGCCAGAGCTCATCAAATCGTGTCGAGGGCCGGAAAGAGAGCCAAGTTGACGTGACGTCACTGCCCAAGAGTTGTATGGCCCCAAAGAGGCAGTAAAGTGCGTTTATTGCAACTTTGATGTGTGATTTTTTTCGTACTTACAGAAAACGCCAAGGATTTAGAGCTTGACAGGTTGGTTGAGCATTGACATGCGTATATCGCCGAAGTTTCATCGTCAGCGAACTTCGGTAAGTAGGCGGGTACAACTCTTCCAGGCTGTTTTTTTCATAGAAATAGCCGAACAAAAATGATATTATATTCCGTAATTGTCATTGGCAGTGATTAAGCACAACACAAGACAACAGACGACGAAGTGCTTTTGTTGGAATTTGCGGCCAGGCCTGATGTACTCGATCCAACAGATTTTGTTAAGGCGGTCAGCGCGGGCACTACACGGAATGAAGAAGGCCTCCACTAAGAGGGAGAGGAACTGATTATGCCAGCATTTTTGATGGGGCGGTGAATCCATGTTCATCACACCGAAATAGCCTTCTATGGAACCTGTACTTGCCTACTCATTGAGAGCCTTCGATATTCTCAAATTGTATTCAACTCAAAGGTGCTGTGACTCTGCTGCACGGCAAACTTGATCGCCGCCCAGAATTTCGATAATCTCACACCGAAGTGTTGTGTCGGCACCGTCGCCACCAGTAATTTTGCAAGCATGCAAGCAATCAGCCTACACGTCTAGCCTGATAATGTTAAAAACAAATGGTCTATTTCGTTTCAGTAATATTAATCACTATTCAAATGAATTTGGTTATTTTGGACAAGCTGTGTAGCATCCGGACACTTCTGAGGAAGCTGGTGCTGGTTGTATTTGTACCGCCTCCAACAATAGTATTATACTTTTTGGAGTGTCCTGTAGCCCGGAACGCCTTTGTATATAAATAAATTGTATATCCTGAGGTTTCATAATTTTTTCTGAGATTATACTGCCCGAATCTTAATCCACACCATTTACAGAATGCAGAGATTTCAGCCGGCATGAAAAATCAGCTGACACGCTACTCTGCGTGGGGCAGGGAATTGGGGATAGCAAGACGGAAGGAGCGAGGCGCCCAGATTTCTAAAGCAAGAAAAGTAAAAGAAGTGAAAAGGAAAAATAATGAAAAGATTTTAATGAAAACAGAGATTTCTGTCCATCAGAATACGAAGAAATCGCTGAGACCGTACGTAAGGCAGCACCTGTCCACCTTGGAGGAGAGTGGCTATCTGGTCATTGTTTTCCTTGTGAAAGCCATGGCAACACACTTTTCTGGCTATAGAGACGAAGACCTCAGGGATCCGAATATATTGAGACGCTCAGGAATGGTTTCTGAAGATGCTGCTGGGTTATGAAGCGCGAGCGCAACGCGCTCCAGATACAGATACGATTTACATAAATCGTGAATCATGATCTCTGCGGCAGGTTCCTTGTTATGTGTGTCAGGGTAATACTGAATAGTGAAGTGCTGAGCCCAGCTCCCTTAGGTACGCCCTTTCCACTGTATGAAACAACGTTGGACCATTTGGAGTACTCATGAAAATTTTCCGCTTTTTTAAGTAGTCTTCAGTCAGCTTCCCTCCGAGCCAAAGACTGTCCAGGCTGGGAGAACGGGGGGGGGGGGGGGGGGGGGTAGACTGACTCAAAGCGGCCTTGGTGTCAAGGAAAATGGCTGTCGGGATGCGTTCATGCGTGACGGTCCTCCTCAAGCGAAGAAACAAGGGCGATGACATTATCAGTCGCAAACCTGTTGTGGCGAAACGCGTTCATCTTTTGGGGATACTCATTTCATCTCTCGAGGAATCATGTGAGGCGTTTGTAGATCATCCGCTCCACAAGCTCACCTACGCAACTCAGTAGCGCGATGGGATGGAAGAATGCGTAGCTTGTTTGCTGCTTACAAGTGTTCAGAACGGGGACAATTTTCGCCAGTTTCCGGTCCTTGGGGACCTCACCAGTCAGCCAGAAAAAAACTGTAAAATTCCAGGAGACGAAGGCGGGAGCTGCGCGGTAGTTCAGCGAGAGCTTCCTAGCTCACTTCGTCACGGCCTTGTGACGTGCGTCCGTTTTATTCGGTAATGGCTACACCAATATCAAGTTGTTTAATGCTGCTGTCGCATGGGACATTTCGAAGGCCCTCGAACTTGACTGAACGGCCAGTTGAACGCTTTTACACAGGCAGCTCCAATGTCCATTAAGTCGATGGACAAATGGTTCGATGGAATTCGAAATGGTTATGTGATAGCGGCATTAAACAACTTAATAATTTTGTCCTGCAGACATCTCAGCCCTTTCTTGAATAATAAGTTGCAAAGGTTGCTTGCAAAATACGGACTGAGGAATTCGGCGTCTTGCAGGCAGCGTCACTATAATGTTCCCATCAGCAACAACAAAAAAGTAGCACACAGAATCATGCTTCAAGTAGGGCTTGAGGCTCCAGAACTTGAACGCTAGTTTAACCGTATCCTAGGCGCAAAAGAAATGTTCGCGATTTGCCGCTTCATGCCGAGCTTAATTCGCTCTAAGAATTCAGGGACTATTATACTTTTCACTCACTTAATAAAGTTGTAGCAATGTCTACCATGTGCATTATTAGACGAAGTCTATCCCACAAGAAAATACATTTTGCGAACAGTATGCGTAGGAGGGGCAAGCGTAATTTTATAGAAGAAAATTGCTTAGTAAGGAACGTGCTCTTGCATTTCGCCCCTTTAGAAATTCAGCCGCCTTACAAACAGCAGTTGATAATAGTGGGTCACGGTCCGCGGCGTCCTCTATTACTCCGATAGCCAATCACAACAGTAAACAAAATCAGCTTTTTAATATTCGTCTATATCAAACAAGCCAGTCGTTAAAAATTCTAGAGTTTATAAGTTTTTTTCTTCTGATCAGCTTCTTGTTTAGTTTAACACAGGTGGTTTAACAATTATTACTTTTGGCTGTGGTGGAATTCTGTGCGGCGATTCTGAGTGTGGGCGGAGCTTTACTGCTGACTCAAGTTGTATCCGACTATACCTAGCGCATCCCTCTCCAGTAGCCTGACTTAGCTTTGTAAGATCGTACGATGATTTCGGCTCTGTTATAACGGTTTTTTAGTTCTGTTTCTACCTGTAAAGCAGCTTTCCCTAGCAGGCTTTTAATTCACGCCATGAGAAAGTCAACACGTGCTCAGCAGTCCCCATAATAGCAACAGCCGCCGCCATCTGTTGCCCAAATATAAAAGTAATGAGCCTTGCGTATTTCCCCTCAGTAGATGGCAGCACAGATTCCGGCCGGGCGTTTGTTGCATGCATTGAATGGCCAGGGCTTCATACTTGTGTTAACTGTTTAGAAGATAACGTTGAGAGTGCAGAAGTCAATCACCTTTGTAAACACGCGTATTTAATTACTGCAGCAGTTCAACAAGACTTTCGCACCTTGCTGCAATACAGCGGGCTGTTTCTACGCAGCTGGCAGCATTACGTCACTGTCATGCGAGTCAGTTGCAAGATTCCTGAGTCTCGCGGAAAGAAAAGACAGACGACGCTCTTGTCAATTGGTAAGGCTCCAAAGAGCAGTGCGCTCGCGATAAAAAGTGACGCGGTTCTTCGACAAAACACGGCAGGAAGAGTACGAAGAAGCAATGGAGTTTGCGCGCGAAACTGTGAAGCGCCTTGGCTACCTCGTCTATGTCGTTAGCCCAAATGAAACGTCTTTTGAGAAACACCAAGATGTTCCGGACTACATTGTGCAGGTAAGCGTCAAAGCAGCTCTTCCCGTTTTTCTTAGCCATAAGCGATCACGGTGAAAAACCAGCATCAACGATTGCAGGGCAGCACGCGTGAGCCTTTGGCCGTAACATATTTCTGCCGTTAGCTGCATATCTCGGTCACGTAGAGGTTTCGACAGGCTCCGTTGTCGAGAATGATCTAGGAACTCAGCTGTACCGAACATTTTGCGCAGAGCAAATAAAAAAGAACTGCAGTCAGTAAGTTAACTTTTGGTGTATTTGATACCACGAAAAAATGTATACGGCGCCCTCTATCGACCGGACAAAGTGACGTCGCTGATGCTCACATTTCTGCGGCAGCACCAGGGTACGCTTGCAAGCTTTGCAAGCGCACCCAAAGAGGAATCCGAAAGCTAAAGTTTTATCATTCATAATTCATTCATTTAAGTTTCCTAGGCAGGTTCCCGCTTGCGAGCTCCCTGATTCGAATGGAACGTCAATAAAATCATCTATCCAGGGTCTCCTTGCGTAAAGGTCATTAGGCGCAGTTGTATCAGTTGTGACTTATTTTATTCTAATTTAAAAACACTTGTCATACGAGTCCAGTTACGCGCCAATATGTCTGCGGCTTCTTAGTGGAAGTAAGTTTCAGAGGCGGACGCCTTATGGAAAGCATAGGCACAGGGAGTACTGGATAAGTTTTGACTGCAGGGCTGCAACTTTTTTTACTAATTGATTGAATTAATTAACCTTACAGTAAAATGAAAGTTTGGAACGCCTTTTCTAAACAGGAGGACATCAGTTTTCGATACAGCTCCAAGCAGGAACCATGCACTTCCAAGGAAGAAAAAAAAAACTTGCACTTGCGCCATCTTTTGAGAGTACTTCTAATTTTCGTTGCAAACAGAAACGTGAAGTCGCAAGTTCGCTCAAGGTATATAATGAATGAATTTACCTAGTAATCCATTGTATTGGTTTGGCACATAAAAGCTGATTAACCAGTAAATATACATTGCCCTTTCTCTCTTATATTAACCAATAGGGGGTTCCATTGTGCCCCGTTTAAAGGGGAGTGGAGAGGGGGCTGCTCCGTTTGGTATCATTGGTCACGAGCTCGACTGTTGAAGGTGTTGGGGTTATCATCGATGCGGCTTGGGGTGACGCCAGACTGCTCACATCAGGATACAATGACTGAAGCCTGATAAGGGGTAGTGCATGGAAACGCGCGGAGCTGCTGTCAGTAATTCCTGCACATAACTGAACTGAACTGAACTGAACTGATCTTTATTTACCAGAAAGGCTGATGGGTCACCCGGGCTAAAAGCTGTAATCAAACAGCTTGACGAGGCCCAGGCAACCCTTACAAGGCAGCATAGACGAGACCACTAAATAATAACAACACTAATAAAATAATGACTCGCAGGCAACCCGGAAAGAGCGAGAAAGAAGGCAAAATTAGAAGTGATCGAGATGGCTCCTGGATTGCCCAAACAAGCAGGCTTGAAACCTGCTAGCATATAGTTTCATCCATGCGTCGCTGAGCTCGAACTATACAACGCGGTCAGCACGTCTGTCGGCCACCTCTCTTCAGGGCCATCGTGGTGTGGATCGAGGTTACGCTTGGATTGTCTGACCATGAATAATCAACAGTCTATAATTATTCAAGGTTATCCTTTGGGATTAGTTCCAACGCTTCTGTTACGCGAGGTTAAAAAAAGAGAATTGTGAAATGTGAGGTTTGTCTACTTTCTGGAAGAGAGACGGTTGCATTGCGTAACAATGGAACTCATTAAACGGCAGCGGGGTTACTGCACCGCTATGAGAGCCTTCGTACCATGTTCAGCAATATAGAATAAAATCTCTCACTAATTTAAGCGTAATTGCGTGAGGTCTTTTATTCTGCTGTTCGAACCGGCCTCACTTCTGGCAGCAGCCCCATTCCCGTTGACCCCCCCCCCCCCCCCTCAACTAGTGGGGATTGAATAAAAATGTGTTTAATTCGACACCTATGCTAACATACAACTGTACAACTACCATCGAAAGAGGCGACGTATCAACTTCACAGTGTTGGCTGATTACCGTATAGCGAGGACAACTGCAGGATATCATTCGTTTTTTTTTTTTTGCCGAATAAGAAAGCGCTTCTGTTCGTCCTGTGTTTGTCTAGGAATAATGACGGCGCCTATTTACTAAAATGTGGATCAACTAATCATGTCCTACATACATGAGTACTGTGTGGTTGCCGGGAACGTGGAAGCCAATGCATGGTCTCCATTGTGTACTATCTGCACATTCGAACGGGATGGCGAGGAGCCAGCAGTCGTCCTCCTCGCATTAGCGCAAACAATGTCTGTGACGCACGTCTTATCTTTTCTACTGCTGACATTATTTTCTGTGTTTTCAACCTCTCCTATATGCATGCGAAAGTAATAATGTCCCACTTGTGGACAGTCGACAGACCCGTGCTCTTTCCCCTCCTTTTTATCACCGTCGCCACCGGTATAGTACTACTACTACTGCTCCTACCACTGTTACTGCTAACACTACCACTACAACAACTACAACTACTACAATTGCTGCCGCTATTGTGCTACCACTACTACCGCCACTACGGCTACTAACCGTGACACTTTAGTGGCATGGGTGTAGTGTCTCTTCTTAGACGACCTCACACTACTACTATTATTATGACTACTATTGCTACTACCAGATCACTACTTAGTTACTAGTACTGCTAGTGCTTCTACTGCTACTACTGAGATAAACGCAACTTTTTCGGCGGGGCTTCGCATGCTTTGCGGTGCATAGGCATGCATATCGTCCCTCACGGCCATCAAATCACACTGCACACTTACTCTGGGACCTTCTTGCACCAGAGTGCGCTCATAAGTTGCGACAAACACCTGTCGATCATCACTGATAAACTCGTCCTTTGTCGCCTCCGGAGCATTCCACTAACCGACTGCCAAACATTTATTGATGTTTCTCCCCTGCGTTGCATTTGCAGGCCGTGCCCCTCTTCACAGCATTCCTGGTGATTGAGCTGATCTTCAACATCGTGCAGAAGAACAGCGACCGTTTCCAGCTGGACGATGGCCTCACCTCCATAGGGCAGGGAATTATTCAGGAGCTGTCCCGGTGAGCATACAACGCTTGTAGGAAGTTGTGCGTTTTGGTGAGGACAGAGGCGCAACAATGGAAGTTCGTTTCTAAAGCGTGCATGGCTTACTGCCCCAAGAACCATGTGCGATGTCAGCTCTGTGCACGTGTCTCGCGCCTTTAGTCCTTACACCATGCATGTGAGACCTGTTAATGTATATCTGTGAACCGCGCCTGTGGATGCGGTTGAGGAGCTTAACGTAGTGAAGCCTAGCTAACTGGAGTTAAATGTGCAGTTATTTTGCTCAGGATATAAGCTGCCTGTGCAGAGTTCCTTATGTCTAAGCATGTAGTATCTTCTCAAGACGCGACGATATTCACTGATGAAATATGTCATGACATTTGCGATGATACAGTGACCGGCTCGAAGCTGCAGGTCTCAATGCTGTCATCGCTCACTATTACTGTCCTTGTCAATGGTGCCGCCGTGTTGATTTTCTTCTTTGTTTTGCGTTACCAATACTTCAAACGAAAAACTTTGTTCCACAGAAACTTATCTTCCATATTTCAGGCTTGAGCCGTTTAGCACATAATGGACAAAAGCAGGCAGCAACTCCAAACAGCCTAAATCCTTGTTTCGTGCAGCCTATTCACAGAAGGCACCCTCCTCGGCGGCTACATCTACGTGTACAGCAACTTCAGGATTGCGACTCTCCCTTGGAATTCCACGGCAACATGGCTATTCGCCATGTTGGCCATCGACTTCGCCTACTACTGGGTGCATCGCTGGGGCCATGGCAAGCACATCATATTTCTACTTCCAGCTTCATGTTGCCGCTCTTAAAGGAGCACGTGACCAGAAGGGAAACTCGGCGCTGATGGAAACCGCAATGGCAAAACACTCTACAGTTCCTTTACGGCCCTTCCCTCCCGTCTCCTTTTTTCTATCTCGCGTTCATCTTTAAGCCTTTTTCGAAGGCGCTCGTTTTTCGAAGACGAAGAACTATAATTCCTTCGGTATCGCATCAGGCGGTCCTGATGCGATACCGGTTCCATAGAGAGTTTTATTTTGAACAAACGAAAGGGAAAGAAGACAAAGAAAATACACATGGCAAGAACGATAACAAACTGTGTGATTTTGTGCTAGTGAGCCCCGTGCACGCAAGAGCACAACCCTTGAATGAAGCTCCGTCCGTTCGGTCGCAAGGACGAATGTTACGCAGACGGCTCTAACGACTCTTACGATCAGTGCTTTTCATAATAGCTCATTTGATCGGGTAGCTGGAAGAGCAGGGAGATTTCGGAACAAAAATGAAAATAACAACTGGACTAGGAAGAGTCGCGTGCTCTCTCTTTGCATGATTTGCCATTGATATTTCCTTGATATCTTTTGAGCCCAGAGATCAACTTGGCTTGGTCGGGCCACCAGGTGCACCACAGCTCTGAGTTCTACAACCTCACTACAGCCATGCGCCAGTCGGCTCTGCAGGCCTACTACGAACCCGTAAGCCAGCCCCTTACGTTTACGTGCTCTCAAGAAATTGTTTATCAAGATGCGCAACTTCTTCCGCTGTGATTCATTCAGAAGCCGTCCGTGTAGCGCCCAGAAAATGTGTACGGCGGGAAAACTCATTACATCTATTTCGTCATTTAAATAACGCGAATTCAGTCGCACCTTCGTTATCACACCCTATTTCAAGTTCTTTGTTAACGTAATCCGCCTGTGCTGAGCGTTGGAAGGAGTATCCGTAGGACAGTTTTTTTTTTCATTTTAATTTCAGATATTAAATGGCTTGGATCCATCCACCAATTTCATTTCTGAACCGACTTTTTGCAGCTGCTCTACCTGCCTCTGGCGCTTGTGGTGTCCCCGAGCATGTACCTGGTGCATCGGCAGTTCAACCGCCTCTACCAGTTTCTCATACACACCGAAGCAATCCAGACGCTGGGACCACTCGAGTTGGTGCTCAACACACCCAGCCACCATCGAGTTCACCATGGTATTATATTACCGCGCGCTTCAGTCTTGAACATGTGCGACAAACGAACGGGCCTGTTGAATAGAAGCGCGCGTGTTCTTACTAATGTGATTTTTCCCGAATTCAGAGCACTGATATGTTTCAAATATTTTGTTGCTAATTTCCCAAGTTTTGTTCGTGTGTTATATTCTCGATTAGCAATTTTTCACTCTCACTCTCACTCACTTAAACGCACACTTACACACTCACTGACACACTCACTCACTTACTCACATCCACGCTCATTCACTCACTGCATGCTTGAACATGAATACATCGTTGTGGAGGGCTGCGGGGCAATTTCTGCAACCCTGTATTATTTACGCGTCAAGTGCACTGAAATATCTGTGCAGGAGTGTTCTTGCATTTAGCCCCCACAAAAATGATGCCGTCGCGGTCGGGGGCCAATATTTCAACTCCTGCTCAGCAGCTGAAAGACAAGGCCATTGAGCCATCGAGACGAGCAGTCATAGGGCGAAATGCTAAATTTCGGTGGGTAGGCAAAATGTCAACTGCCTGATTACTTGGGCGTGGCGCACATGAAAAGACAGTATCGTTACCCGAGCTGAATCTACTGCAGGCCAAATACATCTCCCAGTAGCGTCCAATTACTCTTGATCTGTACGCGCTGCAGCAGTGTTATTGCAGAAAACTTCCCAAGATTCTAAGAAACTCTGTCTTTTGGCCGCCCAGATTACTTTTGTTTCACTCTCTTGACGTTTTATCTGACACGTTAATAGATAGTCGCCTGTCAGTCGTACGCATCACGTGTCATGTCCATGTTCATCTGAGCTAACTATCCTCAAGTCGAAATTGCTCTCTAGTCCACACTGCTTTATTTTTGTCCCCAATTTTCACATTTATCATTTTCCTTTACATCGCTCTCTGCACTGCTGTTAGCTTGGTTTAATTTTTTTTTGTTATCCACCAAGCTACGCACGTTGTTCAGCAAAAGTGTAGGCGCCCGATCGGCCACTCCACTCGAATGTACCACGAGTGTTAGTGGAGCTTCTTAAACGGCGTTGGGTGTCGTACTTTCTGTGCATTTGTCGCGTTGGCTTCAGCGCAACCCGTGCAGGCTTGAATCTATCGCAGTGGAACAAGGGCACTCGATGCGATAACAAGTATGGAGGAGTGTTATCTATCGCTCGTTATTATTATATCTTTATTTCCCTTTCTTTTTCTGACAGCGATATCTTAATAGGAGACACTCAGGGGTAAGCGGCGTCGGAGTCGTGGAAGCATGTTGAAGCGGGATACTCTCGTACCGCGGAGTAGGCGCTTTCGAAAGCCATGTATCATCATGTCGTGTGTCACGACCAGGGAACAAAAATGTCAGTCATGATATTGGCCGATTGGCTAGAAGGAAGTTACGTCACCCGACCATATAATTCCCATTGGCTGGAAGGAAATGACGTCACCAAACCAGACCGGAAGTTTTGTCACTTCCGGTAAAGGTATAAATGCTATCGTATTGCCAACGCATGAGGTAATTAGGTATCCCTCTTAATTTTTTTGTCGCGTGTCTTTGTTTGCATGTCCGTGCATTCTGTGTTCTTGTGGTAACGTGTGTTATTTGGCTGTCATGTGCCTGTGGGTCATGTGCCGATGTGAGCTTGCGAACATCGTTGTCGCTTCGGTTAAATCCGCTCTCAAATTATGGGCATTATTCAAATACGTGATAGCTTGCTAGAATCGGAATGCGGTTCATTTACCATTTCCGCAATCTCTGTATTAAGTGCTGAACAATAGGGCACTGTATGATTATCTTTCTGGCCGCCTTGAAGAGAAGTCTCTGACTGACTGTTCCGTAAAGTGGCGTTAGAAAGGTGACATTTTTGTTTTCAGCGATTACACGGTAGTTCTGGCACTTGACGTAAAGGTTCTTCGAAGCTGCATTGCATCATTTGATCCTCTTTGTCAGTGCTGCCAGAAGAGGCGCCACAAGCGCGTTGCTTACCAAGGTGGTTCAATATTTAACCAGACATGGAGTAGCACAGCCTTCGGAGCCTCAGAGTCGGATCAAAACAATAGATTTCGTATAGATTTCTTAGAACTGGGTTATTTGCGTCGTAGACTGGATGCCAGGAAGAAACCTCTGGCGCGCTTCTAAGTTGTATTACAGCACTGCCATGCCTGCGCTCTACGGAGAGAAAAGTGTTTTCAGGAAAGGTTGACTTAGCTCCAAGTTTGACAAATTTGCAGGATCGTTCTGTTATTTCTGAATGAACTTTGTTTTTTGTTATGCTTTTAACTCCACAGCATCGTAATTACCTCAGTATTTTTAGGAATTAAAATATTTAATTCAGTTCCTGGTAGGTCCCAGATAGAAGCCATTTTAAGATCAATCCAGTCGTATTGCAAACCCTGTCTCAGTGTAGCGCGGTCTTCTTTCTAGACATGCGCTGCCTGTAACCTTTAAACGTGGGGCATGTGAATTTTAGTTTGCGGTTAGTAAAGTCGGCTTAGAGAAAACTTAGCGTTACAGCAGTCAAGTGCGGCTCTTGTTTAAATCAACGCTGGAGTCACGATTTGAATATTCTGTAAAGTGCTCAGATAATATTTATTGCTGAAGTCTTGCGGAACACTCGGCGGAAAACCTGCGCATTACTTACATAGCTCCTATATTTCACTCTTTTGTGTTTTCTTTCTTTTACTTCCAGGAAGAGATCGATACTGCATAGACAAAAACTACGGCGGCACACTAATCATCTGGGACCGTCTTTTCGGCACTTTCGCGGCTGAACAGAGCAGGCCTGCATATGGGCTGACGCACTCTGTGAACACCTTCGATCCGTGGACCCTGCAGGTGCGCTGTGCCCGCCTTCTTTTCCATCTTGCTTTTTCTGGGCGTGAGAAGATGTTATGTTCGTTTGAACCCTTCAAATGTCCGCGATTTTTGCGGTATTAGTGCACAGTGTGTAGGGCCCTTGTTTTCTATTGAAACTCAGCTTCTCCACATGTCTCTGCACCGTAGCTGATTTCTATAAAATGAAATCAAACTCCGTTTCTAACAAAAACCTATCTTTCTGATTCTAAACTGCCACTGAGAGCAGATTAATTGAGGTGCGGTGCGGTAACTAGCTGCTAAACTCTGAGCTCTATTTAAGAAACGTCTCCACGGTTGATTCTTCGTGATTTAACTTAAGTCATGCCCCTTAAACTCTGTTGTATAGCTGCTACCACTCAAGAGGGGGCTTGGTTTGAAGAGCAACTCAAGAGGCTTTAGAATTCAATGAGCTGAAAAGGGCCGAATGTGTGAAACATACACGTAAAGCCAGTGAAATCGTTTTGTGCTAGCCTTTGAAATGGTGGCATAATCGCCGAGTAACCGAGTAAAGCGGCATCATCTGCTCATACTGCGGTGCTTAACGGGACTAGCTCTAGGATTAGTGGGGTCATTTAGGCTGCTTGTCGTGTGGCAGACGACACTGCAAGTACTGCACCGTTACAAATGTATACGATCACCTTCGCTTTGCTTTCGTTTCGTGGGGAAAAGGTTCGCATGTCAATGGTGGCTACAAGACAGATGCTCAATTACTAAGGTAAAAACCACATTACGTACATGGTCGGTCAAAAGTTCCCAGGCCACAGGGTCTGCTTTCAAGCGCTATAGTCGGTCAGTTATGACACCCCCGAAGCCAAAATCTCTATAGAGGATAGGAGAAGTACCATTCTCACCTCTGAGAAGCTTGATACCTTTATTTCAATCAGTGTGGCAGGATATGCCGCAGACCATGTGGCCTGGGAACTTTCGACCACCCCTGTACATCTTATTTTCCGACCTTCGACAACTCTGAACTCGTGCAGCCTGTGTCGTGTAGTCCAACTCGGCTGCTTCGTTAATTAAGCCTACACACATATTATTGTTTTCTGCCTAGAACAAAGCAATTCATCGGTGACTTGAGCCTCTATTAGGGGGTATTTTGACATCTCTGCCCATGAATGTCTTATTATTCTGCTGCTTATTTCTGTTTCCTTCTAATTCGAGGCGATTACCTTTAATAAACTTCGATGAGTCCCCGCATTATGTTTGAGCTACAAATTGTAAAAAAATATCCAAGAACTCCCAAGAACTCTCTGTAAGCATGTAGGGAGCTCAAACATTTCTTGATTCTTATTTTTGACGTTAGCATCACTGCCTTGATAAATTCTTTTGGCTTTCAGATGCACCACTTCCTAAACATCTGCAAGCAGGTCATCAGTATCGAAGGTCTTGGCAACAAGCTATCCACCTTATTCAAAGGTCCCGGATGGCAACCCGGCAAACCAAGATTAGGCGATCCGAACGAAATTCCGGATGTGAGTTCACAAAATTTCGGATCGCGCATTTGCATTTATTTTGCTTTAAACTGCCCTGTTTCTGTTTGCTAGCAGTTATCTCACGCGCATAAACAGTGTAGGACTAGCGAAAAAAAATTCTCCCGCTGGCAGCACAGCAGCATTCGATTAGGCATTCTGGCATTATTGAATGTATTTTGTTGAGTGACGTTTGACTTTGACTGTGCATATTGCATTGAAATTATCTCCCAAAGAAGTCGCCACTTGAAGGTTAGGCTAGCAGACCACCCTGCGCCGTCGATGCGGCTTCGCGCCATTAACGTACTTGTGTTGCTCAAGTGCTCAACGGGCCACGAAAATAGTATTCCCTTTTCTTCTTGCTTCTCTAACTTGCGGTTTATTAACGTTATGTGCAGAAAGGGGGGGGGGGATACATACAAATTCCCGGACCCGTAATAACTGCCACCCGTAAATATGAAGTGATATTAAATTTAAGTTTAGTTTTGTTTTGAGGAAAGTAGAGGCTCTGTAAATGTTTCACTTATCAATGGACACCTCAACTTCGCCCTGAGGGAAGGAAGAAAGGAGGGGAAGAAAGGAATAAGAGAGAAAGAGGGGCCGTAGTGGGGGGCTCCGGATAAATTTCAGCCACCTAGGGTTCTTTAAAGTGCTCGCACGACACAGCACACAGGCCTCTTTCGTTTCGACTCCATAGACTCCCTTTCCAGAGCAATGGACAACTCCCATCTAACCTAGAACGAGGGAACCTTTGGAATATGGAAAGAGCAAAATCAGAAGGTCTTCACTCCGTAGAATCCTTACTGGTGCAAAAATGTAGTGTGTAGGCATCTTGCGCAAGAGTGTCTAAAAGCGAAAAAAAAAAGGAATAGAGGAGTACACTTACCCTATACGCAGGGCAAGTCGCGAAACGCTGCAAGAGCAAACGTAAAGGTATTTTTTTTACATATATCTGGTTCTTTTTTTTTCCTCCTTTGATCCCTTTCTTCACAGGTACAGTCCGCCCACATTTAGACGAACTGCTATCGTACCTTTACTTATAGTGCTTGAGCTGTAACAGCTTTACTACGTGATATGCCATGAGGCTAACAGGGAGCCATCCGTGCTGCTGGCCTCAGACGTCGTTACTGCGACGTGCCTATTCTTTCAATCTTTTGTTTCGCATCTATTTCTTTCATCTCTCTTCTGTCGGCACGCGGCAGTGGTAGTGACCAAGTCGGACATAGACAATTTTTCGCGGTGTGGACGCACGGACGGGCGGGGAAAAAAAATCTGCGAACAAAGAGAGGTGAAAACGTAGTTGTTAAGTGCATTCCTGCATTAGAAAGTAAATTAACGGAGCTGACGACTTTCATCAAACAGGTCGTTATCGTTGCTTCGTGCGTGTAGATAGTTGCAAAGATCAAGAGGTGAGAGAGAGAGATCGAACAGGCTCGCGCTGCAGCCAGCTGCGCCGAAGCGACTACTGCGGCTGCGGCATATGTAAGCCAGATATCCCTTTGTGCCCGTTGCAGTGACTCTGTCCACCTCAGCAACCGAGTCCGCCTTGAGCCACCGCAGCGGGCACGCCATTCTGAGGCTGCGGTTTAACTTGAGAAAAACAAAAAAAATATCTGTGCGTAAAATTTCATTTTTCGCATCTGACCTCATCTGAAAAGCATGTGTCCGTTCAACACTGCTGCCTGCTTTAGAATGCCTATTTCACATCAAAAATTGAAAATGACGCTGGCATCGAGACACCCCAGCAGGCAAGAAAAAATGTGCAAGGATCAGATCCGGAGGCGCACGCGGAAAGTGCGAAGTGGAGGCCAAGGATGAATTCCTGCATCAATAATACTGTGCGCCTCAGGCAAAAAAAAGACCGAAGGGTCTCGGAGAAGCTGGGTGCACAGCCGCGTTCGTATTGGCCTCATTTATAAGAATGCAGTACGACGTCGCATTCGGCGCTAGCTCTCATGGCTGGCGAGGGAACAATTAAAAATAGATTTCTCAACAATTTTCGTTTGTCTTCGTGCAGGTGCGCAGACCCGTGGAAACCTATGCGTCAAAAACGTCGCCTTGGCTCAAGTTTTACGTAACGTTGCATTTTGCGTTGATCGTCATCGGATACGTGAAGCTCAAGCACTGGAGCCCCGTAAGTAATTCCGATGCGTAATTCTGCAAAGCGCAGTATTAATGCAGCGATCTGTACGCAAGTAGTAGCTGTTTTATTCCGCTACTAGAATATTACTAATGATAATTTTGTTGATCATAAAAAGGATGAAGTATAGCTTATTTCTTACATGAGTGGGAACAACACATAACACTTGAAAACAATAGGAAATTAAGGTTCGCACCGCTTGCTTACTCGTGATGCTTCGACAGCCTGCGATGAGCCTGCCTTATAAACATGTGGCGTATTATGACTGCTTGTGTATATCCGTTTATCAATGCGACACCCGCAATACATGTATAGCTGTGTTTAACAATGATGTGTTCTTTCTAGCAGACCTCGCAATATTTTTTGTCCTATCCGCAACTTCACAAGCGCCATAAAGTGATCTATGGTTATGCCCTTACAAGAACGATATTTGAATGCAAACTCTTTGAGACAGAGTTAAACTCTGCAGGATGCAAGGTACAACGTTAAATACTAAATACGTATACATTAACTACATAATGCCGGTGTACTTTGCTTCTGCGGCACTTAATCGTGTTCCTCAGTAAATTTAAAGCTGACAATACAATACGCATCTCACCGTTTCGATTACGCAGGTGATCACCACCGGCACGCTGCTTTGCGGCATCACTTACATTTTCTTCTCCCTTGCTGTGATGGGCGCTTTTCTGGACAAGCGGTGAGCTTTGAAAACTTTACGGCTTGACATCTGTTATAATTGCCGGTACCGCACTGTTTAAAGATTTTGCTGCATGAGCAGGGCAGCAATACATATAGCTATCATCGTTTTTGGGGCCTTGTTAGGCGCGCGCAGTGAAAAGAACTCCTTTTTACGACATGAGTGGCGGACGAACTGTCTCATTTCCCGACGGAACCCTCAACCGCGGCGGGAAAAAAAGGAGGAGGGGGGCGGGAAAGAAGAGAGAGGTGTTGTAGGGGAGGGCTCCAGAATAATTTCAACCACCTGCGGATCCTTAATGTCCACTGACATCACACAGCACACAGACGGCTTTTGGGCTCCATCGAAACGCACCTTCCGCGGCCGGGTTCGAACCAGGGTAGCCAGGCTCAGTGGCCGAGCACCGTAACCACTGAGCCACCGCGGAGGGATGCGCAGTGATTGAGGATGAAAAAAAAAATACACAGAGAGGGGAAAGGGAAGTTCCTTCAAGATGTTTTTCGAATAATCTAGAAGAAAAAAAAAAGACCCACTAATTTCTGTCAAAATGTTTGCAGAGCGAGCGGTATCAAGTCGACCATGACTTGGATTCGCGGCGCCACCGGCTGTCCCAAACTTTGAGGCTTGACAGTTCCGCTTCTTCTGATGCTAAAACTGCGCGCGCAGTGCACGGCTGCAGTTAATGCCGTGCGCACCAAGCTACAGTGAACGCTATGAAACATGATGTTCTCGTCGTTTGGAACATTGTTCGGAGGAATGCCAACTCTTCGTCAGTGTGCAGCGAATGTGGCACCGTCACAGGTGTTTCTGACCCGCCGCGGTGGCTCAGTGGTTAGAGCGCTCGGCTACTGATCCGGAGTTCCCGGGTTCGAACCCGACCGCGGCGGCTGCGTTTTTATGGAGGAAAAATGGTAAGGCGCCCGTGTGCTGTGCGATGTCAGTGCACGTTAAAGATCCCCAGGTGGTCGAAATTATTCCGGAGCCCTCCACTACGGCACCTCTCTCTTCCTTTCTTCTTTCACTCCCTTCCTTATCCCTTCCCTTACGGCGCGGTTCAGGTGTCCAACGATATATGAGACAGATACTGCGCCATTTCCTTTCCCCAAAAATAAATTATTATTATTATTATTATTATTATTATTATTATTATTATTATTATTATTATTATTATTATTATTATTATTATTATTATTATTATTATTATTATTATTATTATTATTATTATAGGTGTTTCTTGAGCAGCCTGAATTCTATCTGCCAACGCTCCGCCACTGTGGAGCGCAGAACTTAGCCCTCAAATTTCCTGCGCAAGGCCTGTGTCGGCTGGACGTGGTAACTGTAGCTCTTTGCCCCCAAACAACCGTCGTGGCTTCCGGCGGGTGCTGCGCAGTCAGCTTGTAGTTTCGATTGCTTGGTCTTCAGTCCTGTGTAGCCCGCGAAAATTCCCGGCATGCATATGCGGTGGGGCCCAAGTGGGGTGGGCCACTTAAAACCAGTTTCTTGCAGCCCTTGCACACGTGACAACATGCCCGCTCAGGTACAGTATGGCCAGCCCAGGTGTCTTTTGCCACCGCTACTCTCGCACGAGACATGCGAGATTTCTTTAGAGCAAGCGCCATTCCCCACTGCCCACGTCAGGCCTACACATATGTCAACTTGAGCTGCTGGTGGAGTAGTAGCTATAAAGACATTTTTTTCGGCAACGAAGAATTAGGAAAAGGGGAGTGGGGAGAGATAGAGAGTTCCGGTGGTCGGTCTTCGTTAGTTCCAGGATACTGTTGGCCTCCGCCGCCGCCTTGGCCCTCCTCACGAGCGTGAGCTGCGTTATCGGTTCGTAGTCGGTCAGGATGGCCTCGCACTGCTCTAGCCTAGGGCTATCAAAATTGGGCATTAAAATGCTTTTTCGCAGCCCCGGCTCACGTGGCGCGTCGTGACGTAGTCCCCACACCACACGCACTCTTTCATGTATCTAATCGGCAATATTTTATGATACATGACTGTCATTGAACATGTGTCAGTTTGCAGTCGTGTGTACGTTGTGTCTCGATTCAGGTTACCAGCTAAAGTCGCGTACTTTTTACGTGCTACCAACAACGCCCTCATCTCCTCCCCTTAAGATTATGGCGTCCTGAAGGGTTCAACCGGAAGTCTGGGCGGCTGCCGCCTCAAGCTTTGAGTACCACTCCATCGAACGTTAGCTTTGTCATCTGGGCAGCTCAGGTAGCTGCCTCATACAACTTGTAACTTTTGTGTTGAGAGTTTTTATCTTTTGCCATGCATAGCACCTCATCTTTCGCGACCTTTTGTTTCGCAGGAGCCACGCCTGTGAATTGGAGGCCCTCAGGTGTGCTCTGTTGTTCTTCATCGACGCCCGTGTGTTCCACCTTTCGGCTTTGGCTGACACGGCGCTGTCCGCGCTGCTCCTGAACATCGTCAGGGCAACTTTCGCGGCTTCCTTTTTGGGTTGCGTCGGCGCCAGCGTCTGGGAAATGGCTACTGTGGCAAGGAAGGCGAAGTTGGTTTGAAAATAATGTCCGCGTACTGTAAGCACGCAAAGTCAGCCGAAATTCCGACGATTTTACATCTGTTCCGTGTTCACCATTTCCATGCGGGTGTAGTATAAGGCTTCGTTCCGAAATGTTGTCGGGATTTATTTTTAAGGACGAGCAAAGTTCTTTCCGGTCCTTCCTTTCATATAAATGATGCCTGGTCCTGTACACCTACAAGGGACCAAATGGACGCGCTTTTTTTTTCTAATCGCATTTAGTTGAGATTATAGTGCAATGACGTAAATAAAAAATAAGGAGTGCCTGTGATCGAAGACGGAGATTCGACATCTGCTGCTTGTTGCGTGCTGATCATTTTGTCTCTTCTAAAGAAGGAACCGAGTTGGACCCGAAAGTTTGGAATTTGCTTTTCGATCCTTACTTGCTGGCATCCCCTCCTTCTGTGAATAAATCTTTATATTTTGAGAGGTTGCTGGGCGCATTTATTTTTATAGAACGAAGATAAAACGCGTCTTCATGTTGTAGTCAGCATTTCAAAGGCAATGGTATATGTGAGAGCAGCCGCTGCCACACAAAGAAAAGCCGACTGTGAGCTTTTGTAACTCTGGGTCTATCTCTGTAGTACTGGCACTCAAGTACATATAGATCGTTCTTTTTAATGCCCTAGCATTATACATGCATATGGCTCATCGACAACGAAACCCGGCGTCCGGCGTTGACCAGCAGCAGTGGTCTCAAGAATCCCAGATGATGTCACCGTGGTATCAAAGAAAATTTTTCCGAAGGTGCACGGAATTGAGCCCAGGACTCTCAGATTGCGAGGCGAGCAGTCCACCCATAGGTCATAAAACCACGTTGCTTCTTGAAAGGTGAACATGGTGTATGCGCTGACTCATCAGAAAGGGAAAGAAAAAATTTAAAGAGAATTAAAAAGAAGAAGGAAATAAAAATAAAAAGCAATGTTTTCGCATTGAAAACACGTAAGTAATCTTAAGCGTCCTCTGTAATTTTTGAATTTTATTTCTTCTTTCAGTATGATGCCTGCTTTTAAAACGGAACTATTTCCACAATCCAACCTGGTTGATTTTTTTATCACTAAATCTAACATGTTTCTGAGCCATGTAGATTGTGTTACTATTTCGTTCAATGCGCAATTTCCCATGGTGCACTAGACAGTATTTCCCAAAGGTGGTGGATTTTTCAATGAGAGACAATTCTGGAAAGTTAAAACCCTTATTAGAGGTAACTCCATTTGGATGGTTTCTATCTATATAATTCTGCCGTCATGTTAACCGAGGTTCTAGGTGACCTATTAAAGGGACAAACAGATAAACCTTTCCTATTTGGAAATGTAATTCTACACCACACAACTTCGCATATCCCAACTGAGATTTCACTGCGAGAAAAAAGTACAGTATCGTTTAATAAAACAAGCAAAAACGCCGCCTTCATAACGATTCCTGTCCATTCTGTCGCACATGTAGTTTGCTGTAAAAACCTTGGTGTTGGTTGGTTTTTTTTTTTTGGTGGGGGGGGGGAGGAAATGGCGCAGTATCTGTCTCATATATCGTTGGACACCTGAACCGCGCCGTAAGGACCTTGGTGTTGCAGATATCAAGCAGCGAGTGTGTGCCCAGAAGCAGTGAGGGCTGTGTCAGCCGCAGTAGCTTTTGATAACTTGTCAACCTTATTTCTAATGCTCCGGCAGGTCACAACCAGAGAAAACACATGCTAGATACTGAAACCTGATTATATCATGGACTGCGAAAAATTTGACCTAGACCTTCATCGCACACATGCTTGTAATTATCATTAAAGTGCAGAACTGCGCCTGCGACGCCTGGCGGCAGTCAGAGGGTCCAAGATCGTTTGGCCAATATCGCCTCGAGCATGGACACTGCGGGATAAAGGCCGGTGTGACTTGCACATGGCGAACACCGGCTTTCTATCACTGAAATAGCACTGCAGGCTGAGCCGATAGCACGCTGCCGCCGCACTGTTCGCAGTGATCCATGGCCTCGCGCGATGCGATAACGCCGTGAACATGCTTGCGTGCTTTGTCATGCGCGCTTTGTCATACATAGCTCCATCATGAACTAATCACGCGCGCAACCTGTACACATTTCTTATTGTGTAAATAGTTTGTATATACTACTTCTCCCCCTATCCTCTCTTCCTGTCCCCTCACCTCTTTCATTTCATTTCTCCATTCTGCCGGCTATGCTTTATTTGCGCTGCCCCAGCTCAGGTGCTTCGTATAGTGGAGGGCTCCGGATTAATTTCGACCACCTGGGGATCTTTAACGTGTACTGACATCGCACAGCACACGGGCGCCTTTGCGTTTCGCCTCAGTATCCACGCTTGTGGCGCTTTTTGACTAAACGACCTCGAACCTGGCGGCTGCCGCCAGATTTACGCGAGTGCATTCAGTCTTATATGCAACTTGTAAAGCTGTCACAAGAATATTCTTTCTCGATGAATAATATTTAGAGATACTACCGGTTTTCACTTACTTCACGCTCACTCAGGCACTTTCCTTCTCTCGGAACAGTAAATTTAGGTATGTCAGGCTGTTTTTTTATATATATACTTGATGCTTCCCTAGTCCATGTGCTCTTTCGATATGCAAATTCTTTAAATCATGTTAAGACACTGGCTTTCTTGATATGTTTTTCAGACCCACACTTAAGTAACAACAAAAAATAATATCCACGCACGAAATCAACACATCACCGCACAGTACAATTCACACTGCACGACTTTGCGCCAACAAACACAGTCTGGAATGAATCCAGCCGGTATAGGCGTATACGTGCATCAATATTTAAAATATATCAATATTTAAAAGGCGCATCAATATTTAAAACAACCACCAACCTGTGGGAACAGGAGAAATTGCACGTAACTGAACGGCATGGCTGCGCCGGGCTATGCCGGGCTGCTCCGGTTCCACACCGCAAGTTGTCACTGAAGCTTCCGTCCTTTTGTAGTCTTCACACAAGACCATGCTGCTCTCGAATTGTTTGTAGTGTAGTAGCTGACGCTTGCCCAACTCAGCTGCTGTATACATGTTTCGTCGACGGAATCGTTCAATAGTCGATGTTCACTGACTGGAGGGATGACGCCGAAGTTGCTGACAGCACAGCGCATTTACTACGACCGACGACAAGACACAGAGCGATAAAATCTCTGACGACTTGCGCAAGCAACAGAAACTGCTAACGCAGCAGCATGATTGCTCCGATTCCTCGTCCGCAGCGTCAGAGTTTCAATGGAAGCAGCCACCGAGGCGGGGCCACACATGTTCCGACGCTGGGTTCGATTCCCGGCGTCGGAACATGTGTGGCCCCGCCGCGGTGGCTCAGTGGTTAGGGCGCTCGACTACTGATCCGGAGTTCCCGGGTTCGAACCCGACCGCGGCGGCTGCGTTTTTATGGAGGAAAAACGCTAAGGCGCCCGTGTGCTGTGCGATGTCAGTGCACATTAAAGATCCCCAGGTGGTCGAAATTATTCCGGAGCCCTCCACTACGGCACCTCTCTCTTCCTTTCTTCTTTCACTCCCTCCTTTACCCTTCCCTTACGGCGCGGTTCAGGTGTCCAACGATATATGAGACAGATACTGCGCCATTTCCTTTCCCCCCAAGAACCAATTATTATTATTATTAAGCGGAGTGCAAAAACGTTGGTGCACATACTGATCACCGGGTGGCCGATATAAATCCGGAACCCTACACTGTGGCTCCTCTTTCTCTCTCTCTTATTTCCTTCTCTCGTTCACTCCTTGCCTCACAACGCGGTTGAGGTGTCCGCCAAGAGCGAGGCAGTGATGCACCATTCCTCTCATAGTTACGGGTAGGGCTTTTCGGTTTGAACCGAAAAAAAAATGTGCTAAAAGTACGCCGAACATAGTGTTTGAAATTGCGTTTTAACCGAAACGGTCACTATTCTCGGCCAGCATGGCATAGTTAGCCGGCTGTTAAGTACGAATTACACTCCACCAAAGTTGAAAATTAAGTAGGCAAGCCAGAGACGTGATGAGACGGTGGTATACTGTTGGATAAGCCACGCAGTTGTGAGATTTGAGACAATTTCCGCTCGCTTAGACGCCTCTACAGACGGGGAAGCACCACCTCCTCGCTGTCTGTTAGCTAAGCGCTGTTTATTCACTATCATCATCCGCTTGGAGCAGTTAGTCCGTTAAGTAGGTTTATCAGTTGCATGTAGGACGCTGACACAAAACCGTGCATGGCCGCCATGAAAAGTGTCGTGTTCGGGCTGCCGCGACTATTCAGCTGCAGTTCTATCACTGCCATCAACGCGCTGGTCGCGTGATGCCCCGCCCTCTCGCAAAATCAGCGCGACAGTCCGAAGAAAACTTCTCAGCCTAGTTCTTAGAAGTAAGCTACCACTTTCGTTCTTGTCTGCCGGCTGTCTCATTAAGCTCGCATTACTTCTTTAATTACGAAAGCAATTCCTTCTATACAAGCGCAACTCCAAGTGTAAAAGTACTGGTAAATTATGTTAGTTACTGGAAAACCAACTGTTAATGCGGACAAGTGGGCTACAAAAAATGCATATTAGTCTGGTCGACAACCAGGCCAGTTGATTACGTTATTAATATACTCTCTCTGCTTTCTCGTCATTTAATACGTCACCATAAACCCTCTCTTCCCCCCCCCCCCCCACCCGTTCACAGAAATCAGCACTAGACTTATTGCGTATTGCGTCATCACCTCGTCGATCACTTCGCTAACCAGCTAAAGCTGATGATTTGCCGTACCTTTGGGATAAGCGCCCGCAATTATCCCCCCCCCCACCCGTTCACAGAAATCAGCACTAGACTTATTGCGTATTGCGTCATCACCTCGTCGATCACTTCGGTAACCAGCTAAAGCTGATGATTTGCCGTACCTTTGGGATAAGCGCCCGCAATTATCTGAAGACTGTATACCTTTGTTCATGTCTGGCAAGTGTAATCGTCTTCGTGTGCGTTGCCAACATCGTACCCTCCTTCAAACTGCGCATTCCCTTTTTCCAGTGCTTAGAGCCCGGCGTCCTAGTTTTCTCTCAGCGTTAACGCTTTCTTTGCCTTGTTCAAGGATACGTGCTTTGCACTGGGAGAGGAACTAGCTGCCAAGATTATTTAGCATTTTATGGAGGAAAAACGCTAAGGCGCCCGTGTGCTGTGCGATGTCAGTGCACGTTAAAGATCCCCAGGTGGTCGAAATTATTCCGGAGCCCTCCCCTACGGCACCTCTCTCTTCCTTTCTTCTTTCACTCCCTCTCTTATCCCTTCCCTTACGGCGCGGTTCAGGTGTCCAACGATATATGAGACAGATACTGCGCCATTTCCTTTCGCCAAAAAAACCAATTATTATTCCTTCCTTTCACATTCATGCCCTCTTGTTTCACCTACTCACCACTACGTTCACACAACCGCAACTCTGCCAGGTAGTCTAACCTTGCTTACGCGACCGCTGCTATGATGAAACCACTTCTTCGGCTGGCCTTCTCGTACGCATGTCGTGCGCGTGAAAGAGGCTGCTATTTTTTTATTTATTAACAGCTGCGGCCGTCATTAAGCCCTATTTTCTTGTATGTGTCTGGATAACTCGTACCCAGAAAACTTCGCGAACGAACTGCACAGCAGGTGCATTCTCGTCAGCACTTGTAGACCATTTAACTTCGGGCAGCGGTCTGTCAGGGCAGAGAAAATACAAAATCTTGCCCGGTGTCGAGCGCACGTCCTGTGCTATCGTGATAAACCCCTAGGGCGAGCTGCACCATTCAGTTTGTATAATCCGACTTGGCCACCTCGTGTGGCTTGCTGGCCAATTTCTCTGTTAAATGAAACTTACAGGGAGCTGTTCGTATTAGCCCTGCTGTTCGTGGCTCTGACTAGTTTAATTTATTTTCCGTGAAAGGCTTGAGAAATGATTTTTTTTTTGCGAGACTGGAGAATCTTCAGTCGACCACGCGCTGTTCACGTGGAAGGGGATTTGTTATGAGATCTCCCTCCGGCTGCTTTTGTAGCCTGGTATAGGAAAGACAATAAGTTTCTCTTGTGCAACATTTAATCACTCTAACCCTCTTCAATGTGATTATGTCTCAAAGTTATGACCCTTTTGCTGCATTTAGCCCGGACTTGTCTGGAAGTGCGTTATCAGAAGAGCTCCGAGCCATCTCTGCATAACGCGCCTCCGAAAATATGGGCAATCTAATCTTGCCGGCCGCCAAATGACCATGTTGCTGTCCTCGCTGCCAAGTTGCTTTCTTTCGCTGTTAAAAACAAGTTCGCCTTATAAACGATTTGCTGTACATGTATTAGTGGCACCTTACTGTCTGCTTGGGCCCGCACGATTTCCGGTGACGCATGAATTCGATTCGCAGCAGTTTATATCAGACTCAGAGCTGTGTCGTTGACGGCCAAGAAAGGCTATGTGCAGAACGAAGCGAAATACTTCTTATTGGCGTAGCCATGGCGTGAGTCATCCTCTGAGTAACGTCAGTCGATATACGCAGCACGCATAACGCAAAATATAATTTTGTCGTTTCCGAGTCGGGGCCGCCCATTAAAATCACACCTCGTACGCAAGACCTCGTCTAGTATTATCTGTAATGAGATCAGCATCGACGGCTGCGCGTTTTAACCAGCGATTGTATACACTGTTTCCTGACAAAAAAAAAAGAAATCGCGAGCTATTTCACACGAGCGGCTAGCGCTTTCAGTATGAATCATTCTTATATGTGTCTAGTCTAGTTTCCCGACTTGGGAATTCGCTCTACGCAAGTCCAGAAGCAATTTTTCAATTTTTATGAAGGACGCCGTAGTGAAGGGCCCCGGAGATTTCGACTTTAACGTTCACTGACATCGCAAAGCACACGGGTCACAAGAATTTGAAAATTAGTTTTTGGGGAAATGAAATGGCGCAGTATCTGTCTCACATGGAGGGCTACGTCTTCGACACAAAACCCCAGCCCACGCACTGGGAGGCCACCCTGCTAGACTGCCAACTATGGTTAGTCTCCAAGGCCGCTAGAACAGCCTCAGCCAATGCAATCCCGAACTAGAGACTCCACCCTGTGGTTTAGTGGCCAATAAAGCGTTTTCACATCATCATCATCCTTTCCTTAGAAAAAGTATTCTTTTTTTTTCTGTGGAGGATTCTGGTTGGCTGTATTTCACTGTGGCAAAGTTGACAGCAACTAAGAAAAACGTCGCGTTCCTCAGCGCCAGGTATCTCTGGAAAAAGCTACATCACCATCATTATCATCATCAAAAGCTGGCGCGAGGAAGAAGACGGCAAGGACGAGCAGCTGCTGCGCACGAGCCACCAGTGCACGCAGCCTACGTCTCGCCGGCCGCACGGTGATTCGAAGCAGGAAGCCTGAGGTGACATCCCTGGCACAGGTAGGCGCCTCTTTTCCCGATACCGTTTCACTCTGGCGTGCAGATATCGCTTTAGGGGTTTTGGACGCATAGTAGGGAGTCTTCCCCTTTCGCTGAGCTGTGGAACCGCATGCTGTGTGGCGGCTTCGAGCTAGCGACGCGCGAGCTCAGAGCCCGTTTACTTTATTAGTGGCACGTATGCATGGATGAACCTCGCTGACCGCCTTCTCTTCGGGCAACTCACATGCATTCATCTGGTCGGCGGATTTTCGCGCGGAGCCGAAAGGCATTCGAAGATTATTCTGTATTCCGAGCTAAGCCTAACAAAAGCTTGGTACCTTGACTTATTTCAGGAACTCTCGCAGCAATGATTCTTTGTTTTTACACCCAGTCACCGCGTACCACGAACGAAAACTCGCCGGAGCAACTTGATTGTGAACGCGTGCAGGCAACGTGGCTCGACCCAACGTGCGATGAAGTGACGCGCGTCTTATTGCCTTCTGCAGTCGGGCTCCGCGGTCTGAAGAATGAAGGCTACCATGGCTTGCGCACTGCTGGCTGCCGTCTCGGTCTTAGCCGCACTTCCAACGGAGTCGCACGCCTCATGGGGCGGTTGCCAGTACTTCAACTGCACACTCAAGACACCCGTGAGTACCGAGTCATCGCTTGCTTCTGCCCGCACCGCCGCCGGGACTGTATCTGCGGTGCAGGGACATGCGCGAGAGGGCTACACCACTGCTCTTTCTCGCGTTCACGCCAAGGCTATAGCCAGTCTCCTTGACACCTTTCAAAGAACAGATGTGTCTTGGTGGTCAAGTGTACGACGCACTTGAACATAAAAGAGAATAGTATTCAAAGGACTGCGCAGACAAGGCGGTGGACGTTCTGAAAACCATACTGGCATTTATAGGCATAGAGGTCACAACGGGTAGCTGTTCGTTTACTCCGGAAAACGAGCCTCCCACGCCGCACCATTTGGTGAAGGGGTGTCGTGACAGGGGTCGTTGCGACTGGCGGAATTCTAGCTGTCCTTCTGCGAACATTCTAGTGCCGCACGATCAGCGAAACCTGTCAAGTTCACGACGTCCATGCGCCTCCAAGCTTCACGCCACAACAGCAAGCCAAATACGGCTCGATATTATCGCTTCGAGATAACGCGAGGGAGGATTTTTTGCGCACAGCAGAGTATGTTGGAGACTGGTCCGGAGTTCCCGGGTTCGAACCCGACCGCGGCGGCTGCGTTTTTATGGAGGAAAAACGCTAAGGCGCCCGTGTGCTGTGCGATGTCAGTGCACGTTAAAGATCCCCAGGTGGTCGAAATTATTCCGGAGCCCTCCACTACGGCACCTCTTCTTCCTTTCTTCTTTCACTCCCTCCTTTAACCCTTCCCTTACGGCGCGGTTCAGGTGTCCCACGATATATGAGACAGATACTGCGCCATTTCCTTTCCCAAAAAAACAATTATTATTATTGGAGCGGAGCGCTTAAGCGGCCGTTCATGGGTTGAGCGGCGTCCCTCGCCGTCAGCGTAACCGGGCTCCAACATAATAACAAACGTGCGTGCCGTGCCCCCGCTGCGGTGGTGTGGTTAGGGCGCTCGTCTACTGAGCCGGAGTACCCGGGTTCGAACCCGACCGCAGTGGCCGCGTTTCGATTGAGGCGTTCTTTCGGGCTCTATTGCTCGAAATACTCTGAATGACAGTATAGTTTATTCAGGGGAAAGGCGGGGACGTCGGCTTGCCAAAACATGATCTGGCCGACTCTGGTCCTGTAGTGGCTTCTGCGGAGCTCGACAAACTGTGTGAACATGGCGCGTTCCTTCTTTCCTGCAGGTGCGGCCAAGCGACATCGGCAGCTTCATGGAGGCCTTCAGCACGTTCAGCTCCCATCCTTGCATCAACTGCACTTACTACGGGAACATTTTCCACGCTCAGCTGCATTCCCTTTGAGCGCCACATACGCCCTGTTTTGAAAAATTGCCTCCGAGAGCGATATAAACAGTCCCTTCATGAGAAGGAAAACAAACCTCTTGTTTCTTGTTGCTGTTACCTCGAAATACAAATATTTGCTGCACGCAGGCACGAGTCATACGGGCACAATTTGCTAATGTCAAGGAAAAAAATGATTATTCATGAAAGCAATATGTTGTCTAAATTCCAGCTTTCGCATCGTCAGCTGTACCCGCCGCGATGGCTCAGTGGTTAGGGCGCTCGGCTACCGATCCGGAGTACCCGGGTTCGAACCCGACCGCGGCGGCCGCGTTTTGATGTGGGCGAAACCGAAAGGCGCCCGTGTGCTGTGCGATGTCAGTGCACGTTAAAGATTCCCACGTGGTCGAAATTATTCCGGAGCCCTCCACTGCGGCACCTCCTCCTTCCTTTCTTCTCTCAGTCCCTCCTTTATCCCTTTCCCTTACGGCGGGTTCAGGTGTCAGCCGAGATGTGAGACAGATCCTGCGCCATTTCCTTTCCCCAAAAACCAATTTTCCAGTTTTTCACTTGCTTCATCATGAACTAATCACACGCGCAACCTGTACACATTTCTTATTGTGTAAATAGTTTGTGTATATTACCTCTCCCCCTATCCTCTCTTCCTGTCCCCTCACCTCTTGATTTCATTTCTCCATTCTGCCTGCTATCCTTTATTTCCGCAGCCCCAGCTCAGGTGCTTCAGTATCGATGGCAAATGCCGGGGCTAGCAAAAATGTTATCCTTCCTTTTTTTATTATTTTAATAAACCACTACTACTACTACTACTAGTAGTTTTTCAATTTCAGTTGTTCAGTGGCGCTCTCTGCGTCAGCTGCACCAGTTTCGTTGACGAGGCATTCTCTAAGCCTTTAGAAGGATATGTCATCCATGCACTTGTGCATGCTTATCTGCTACCTCCATTTGCCTGTGGCTGGCTGCTACGAACATGATTATTTACCTCCTGAGTGACAGCGATGGTGGGCCTTCAAGAACTGATGTGTCGGCAATCTGTCGGACTTCGCTAAAATCCTGGGATGAGTTCAGACCTCCAGCCTCTTGTTTTATTCTCTCAAGCTATTCTTGAAGCTCCGGTGTCAGAGTACTAAAGGCGAATCTTCAAATTTCTTCATCTCATGCAAAAACTGCAAATATTTGAACTATTTGTATGCTGCATTCTGGCTTGTGCAATGGCAATGTGAGCTCAGAAAGGACTGCTAGAAGAACACTGACGGCCTGCTGTCACTGTGCAGAACGAAGCCATGCACTTTAGCCCAGTGACGCACATCTCGGCCCCTCCGCAGCCACACAGTACTATTTATACTTTGGCTTTTCTAACGGCCATAAAAACAAGACAAAAATAAATCAGTATTTTTGCGCTGTCACTGTTCTCCCAATTGCTCAATTGCTGCAGTTACAACTGATTTTGCATCTTCCAAATGGTTGAAAACGTCATAACTTTCCCATGTGTATTTGCATTAGCATTTGACAATGTGCAAAAGTGTGAATTTTTAATACATGCATAATTCAAACACACAAACATAGATTACATCATCGAATTGATAAGCATATGCCTTTGACAGTAACGGTCGGTAGGCAGTTACGGAAGACGCCTGTTTATATTACAGTGACAACTGCTGTGCATGGCTTGGGAAAGGCAGCAGATGCATTTTTTTCTTCTCTGTCATCAATCTAAAAACACTGCAGTGTGTTATCTAGAATAACTGAGTAATAAAAGGACGTAATCTTAGCTATTTGGAAAATGTGATTATCCCTGTTGTAATTACTGATGGTGCTGGCATTAACCTGGTTTATTCAGGTCAATGTGCTTGGCCACGAGAATTCGCAAAAAGAATCGCGTCGTCGTTCTGAAATCGTTATTGCACGTTTGGGGACAGCGTAACATTCAGTGAAGGCACCCTTCCGTTATTCTGGGGCAGAAATCGTAGACCGTTGAAAGAAAGGTTGTGTGTATATATGCGCGGGGACTGGTAGCGACCGAACTATAAAGTGTGTACCAGATCGCGATGTGACGCGTTTTTCATTTTCTGGAATAGAAATGATCCGCGTGCGTATCGTTTCCTACGACATTGCACCAGATGTTCAGGCTCTCCTGCGATGTCGCAAAGTTTATCGCGAAATGGTTCGCGGCCGTCAGGGTCGGCCGCAGCGAGATCCATGGCCATCACAGCCGACCGCGATTTTGCCTTCGACGAAAAATCCTACACCTAAAAACTGTTGATGCAACGGATGTCTCGAGTGATCCGCAGTTAATCCACGTAATTACTACCGCAAGATATATGCGTGTTTTGCTACAAACACACGATGTGCCGCCGTATGCCGTTAGATGGGAGGCACTGCCAGGCGCTCCAATAGGAACGTTGGAAACGTCCGGCTCGGCCGCAAGCAACAAGCTGATCGCACAACACCCGTTCAGCCCCACGCCCGCGTGCTCACTGAAGACCTGCGACCCGCACGCTTGCGGGCCCGGTCGAAAACGATATTATAATCTCCCACAACGTTAAGGGTAACGGAACGGATTCCAAGAGAAGGCAAGCGTAGCAGGGGCGGCAGAAGGTTAGTGGGCGGACGAGATTAAGAATTTCGCAGGCATAGGGTGCACGCAGCTGGCAAAGGACAGGGTTAATTGGAGAGACATGGGAGAGGTCTTTGCCCTGCAGTGGGTGTAGTCAGGATGATGACAATGACGATGAGTGATGATGGGGGTGGTGGTGGTGGTGATATGCGACAGCGCCACGTGAGTTGCCGTCATTACGTAATGTGCGCGAACCATAGAGCACAGTTAGTTCATTGAGGGGCTTTAAGAACACAGGTCCTGTGCCGCCATCCATATCTGCGCGGCCAGTAACCAGCTCTAATTTGTTCTTCGACGTGGTGGTCGGCGCAGGCGGTGACGGCGACTTCCGTCTGAGGTGAAATTCCCAGCGTTCTGCGTAGCACGTCTGGCACCACCCCTCTTCGGCACGTAGCGGGCGCTGCATGGTCGCGCGGGTCATAAAAAAAAAGGTTCAAAGGAAGCTGGGCGCGCTGTCGGTTGTGTAGAAATACTACGGTAAGAAAGGGGGCTGATGAGGGACGCTTCCCAAGGTTCGTGTGTGGCTATTAATAGAAAGTTTTGGAGCAGCCGGACAGCCATACGGCAAATACGGTAACGCGTTGCCGATGCTAGCGTTGCCAGGTAAGCCAAGTTTGCCAAGTCACATTTGCCGTACGATTATACGGTAGCAGTTACCGTGTTTACCGTACGGTGTGGCTAAAAGAGTCTAGTATCTTCTTCTTCTGTGGATGTAGGAAGAATGGAAAGTGGGAAGACACGGGCTTGTCTACTGGAGGGCTAGCCTCCACGCCCACTGCCGGCGTGTCGTAGAAGGAGGAGGGGAGGAAAAAGAGATTGAAAGGAAAGGGTAGGCGCGCAGCCGCAATGATCATGTCAGGTGACATGTGCTGACCCCTCAGGCCTAGAGGCGGCCAGAGAGGCCGGTGGCCTCCAGGAAGGAGAGTAGGGGCCGGAAGGCCTTGGCAGGATGGTGGCCGCGTGGAAGAGAAGGTGGTCCACTGAACAGGAGGGGTGGCCCAAGGAGTGGTAGCCCGCCTCCATGATTGTCCTTGCGGGCACAAAGGCAGGGCACTCACATAGGAGATGCTGGGCTGTCTCCTCTGGGTCATTGCAGAGGGTGCACCCAGGGGAGGCGGAGAGGCCAAGGCGAAAGAGGCGGGAGCCGGTGTTGGCGCAGCCTACCCTGAGTCTCCGGAGGAGGCTGCGCTCTTTGCAGTGAATACCAATGAATACAGTGGACTGCAAATAAACTACACTGGGAACTATATGGCCTAATTTCTTCGTGCAAGCTAGCCCAGATCTTAAATTCTTTGTCAGAAGTATCAAGTTCCAGTTTTAACCAGCCACTGCGGATAAAATCGGTTCCTCACTCTGGTGTACATATTTAGGAACCTACAGAGGTATAGCTACCCCTTAACACCAAGCGGAAAGGGGGCCGTTGTTGCGATGTGGATGGCCTGAAACACAAAGCTCTATATATGCTTTTATGGAATATAACGTCCCAAAGCGACTGATGCTATGAGGAATGCCGCAGTGGAGAGCTCCGTATAGCTGCGCACATGGGGCTCTTTAACGCGCATTGACGTAGTGCAGTACACGTGCCTCTAGCATTTCACCTCCATCAAAATGCGGCCGCCACGGTGAGGATAGAACTTTTCTCGACTGCTATAAGGAAATTGTTTGTCCTGTAATGTTACCTAATTCGTGCATTTACATGTCTTGCCCGATGCATGCAACTTTCAGCGGCCTCCAATACAGCGCCTACTTAAGAGATTAATTGAACAAATTTAACATAAAAATTTAACATAATTACCGAACAAATATGACTCCGGCATAGTGCACCAATTGAGAGGTAAAAAATGCTTGAAGCTTTCATTGACGTATACTGAACCAAAAGTAGTTTCTCATCGAAGCTTGATTTATTTAAGACGGAATCTAAATACGTACTCGGGCACGCTGCAGAAGACAGATTTTATGTTATTTTATTTCTACGTGCATTCGTTTGCATTTTGACTCGTCTCATTCACAAAACAGAAACAAAACAAACTTATCGCGTGGAGCCACAAAGCTATATGTACAACGCCACATATGAGAAGAAGGAAATGCCAAAACAGCATTACATGACTCGGCATCTCGAACAAGTGGAAGGCTCTTCTTCGAAGTAGACATCGTCACTCAGGTGAGTGCCCTCCAGAAAGCAGTCGCGACACGTTCTCTCACAGCGGACGCCCCGGCAGATCTTCTTGCCGCACACCTCGGTGCACCGGGAACGCACTTCATGCGCGCTGAGCACGGCAGAACAGGGAACCCTGACGACGTGGTCGCAAGGGCTCAAGACGTTCACCATGACACCACACTCCGCAGGACAGGGCTCGCCGCAGGTAGCCTTGCAGGGGTGATCGCACGGGAGCAACTTCTTGCACGGCTTGGTGCACGCTATCTCCTGGTGGTCTCTGTCCGTCAGGTGGCAGGTTCTGGGACACGGGTGTCCGCAGGGCAGAACGGCGTCGCACGGAGTAGTGCAGCCGCCGTCGAGCACCTCAGAAAACTCCTTTGCCTTCGAGACAGCAGTCTTCTTCTCTGGGTGTAACTGGCACGTTAGCTCCAATGGTCCGACCAGACCTTCCGAGTGCAGGACAGGTGCGACCTGCTTCCACGTTCTGCTGTGTTCCTCCAGGTATGTCATGTTGCCGACGCAGTACAAGCCCCGCGTGGATGAAGCGATGGCCTGGTAGTGGTCGCCGCTGGAAAGCTCGATGTCGTACGTTGTGTTGGGACATGAGAACGACATGAGGACGATCTCGTTCTTGCAGCCTTTGGCTTTATCGACCGTGGTGACCAGGGGCTCCTCATCCAGTCCACACAGGTTTGACTTAATGAGCTCGACTTGATCTGTGGTTGGGGCGTACACAGTGATCTGACATGCGCGGTACCCCTGCAGGAGCAGATATCTTGCCAGCGATGCCACGAACTCTGCTTCTACTGCGCATGCGATGATGATGTCCCTTTCATAGCAATGAGAATGATTCACGAACCTTACGCCCGTCGAAACTCCTCGAACGTCAGAATTTTCGCTGTGGAGCTCGTACCTTTCAAGAAGTGTCTTAGTCTTAAACGCTTCAAGAATTCTCACTGTCTGTGGGCTAAGTTGGTACTGGCCCAGAAGCTGGCAGCAAGCCACACCCTGTTTAACAAGACGGTCGAATAATGAGCCTTGGGAACAACCTGAATTTTCCAGCACATCGAAGATGTTTTGTGTGTCACTGATGAGCACAATGTGGTGAGGATTGAGTGCAATGATTGGAAACATAAATGGCTCTGGGACAGACCTCGCTTCTTTGACTATAATCATCTGTGGCCTGATATCTTTCAGAGAACTCCACACTTTTTGCAATGAAGAAATAGTTGCACCCACAATCTTCGGTGTGCTCAGTGCATCGAACTGCAGTTTTTCTTCCACCTCCTTCTTCAGTGAAAGTAGAGTCTTAAACCTCTCGACAAGGTCAGCCCACTCCCGTGATTTTCGGTCGTAATAGGTATCCCTCCAGTAATCGTACAGTCTGTATCTGCTCTCCATGTCCAGCTCCCATACATCGCTAATGTAGCACACCTCCTCGTCGGACAAAGAGCTGTGGTGCTCTGCAGAAAATCTGGAGGCAACGTCTTCATTGTCCGCCAGCAGCCAGTCCCTAAGCTTGTCTTCAGCCCCGGTGGCCATTGTAAAAAACAAGCTCTTGTAGTGCTTGTCACTCATCACAGACTTGAGCTCGCTCTCTCCCAGCAATCTGGATGGGGTGCATCTCAGGATATCTTGTTCGGTCCTCGCTCGTGCTTTAAGGTATTCAAGTTCATCTACATGCCGCCTCAACAGGCGTAAGGCTGTTGATTCCACTACCTTAGACTTCGGCCCAGATGGCAGCAACTGCCTAGTAATCTGAAACAGGTCACTCTCTGCTGTCACTACTTCAACGTCGTCGAGTGCTCCTTCAAAATGTGCCATTAGCGAGCTCAGAGATTCCTTGTCCTTTGAAACGACTAGAACAGGTCCTCCGTAGGAAACGTCCCTGTTGTCTAGCATGACAGATATGAGCCGAGTGGTCATAAACGTTTTTCCTGTTCCCGGCATTCCCTCCACAAGTGTGACAGCTCTTGACACCGCTGTCTGAACGGCGTCATACTGGTAGCGGTCCAGCACGCTCTCTTCGCTACCAGGCCAGTCTCGGTCCTTGTGCGGACGTACGAACACACTCTTCTGAAACAGTGCCTTCATGTCAAAAACCGTGTTGTTGTTCATGTAGCCAGGTGGCGTGACATCACTGCGTCGTTCAATAATGTACCTCCTGAAAGGCATCTGTAGCTGTTCAGTTTCAAACTGTTTCATCGCAGCAAAAACGGACGCGTAGTCTTCGTAAAACTCGGGGCACTCTATCATGACAAATCCGCGCACTGGCGCCAGGGCTTCCAGCCGCCTGTGCTCGAAGAAAGAAGCAACCATGTGTCCCCTTTGCCTGTCCTTGAAACTTCGCCAGATCACAGTGCCGAGAAATATAGTTTGAAAGCCATCGTTGCTCACACACACCATGCATCCTGGCAGCAACCGCGACTCGCAACCCCTGCTGTCGACGACAGAAAAGTTTACCTTGTAGCCGACCCCGTTTAATGTGCAGATGGGAGGACCTATTTTGACCCTTGTGTACATAACAAAGCCGCCGGCGTCAGCAGGCGCCGGGTACGATTGCAGCGTGGTCAAAACTCGCCTCAGTGGTGCCAAGAAGAGTTCCCTGAGGCTACGGTACTGGAGGCTGAGGTAGTCGGCTGTGGTGCCGGGACGAGCAGAGCCGACTTCCGCTGTTTCGGTGAGGTTCGCACTCTGAATGAAGTCGGCAGGCAGCGTTGAAGACTTTTCTTCGCCGTCTCCGTCTCCGGGAAACGAGGCGTCTGGACCTCTGCCGACGGGTCGACGAAAGCCGAGCTTGTTGGCCTCGGCTAAGTGGGTGCCGATGCTTTCGACTGCCTCCACGATCTTAGCGTCGACGGGCTGCGTGTCCTGCAGGCTGGTGTTGACCAGGTCGAGCAGCGCTGCAGCCACACCGCACAGACCCGTCTTGACCTCACGTGGAAGCAGTTGCACAGCCTTCTCCAAGACTGTTACTAGGGGCACGATAAACTGGTCCCAGAAGACGGGCAGCCGACGCCTGCCAACGAAGAACAGGACATAGCTGTAGTTTATAGGTTTTGATAAGGAATGCAAAGGGAAAGAGAATAAAAGGTAAAATGACCACACTGAAATAATTGGCAAAATTAACACAGAGTCACAGGAACGACCACTGCCAAACGCTTTCTGTATATGGGTATGTATGCGCTGCATGCGCAACCGTAGGGCATGCCTGGCACAACGTAAAAAGAATGCAAGCGAGAATAAGTGCATTTAGTCACACTGTTCAGTCGCCGGAATTTGTAATCTGTAATTTCTCCATTGTGCCATTTATTCACACTATCGACTTTAAAATTGCATTTACCTCACAGCAGCCTGGCCAACGACAACAATATGTAGCCTGGCCATAATCTTGACCTTTAGACAGCTTGCGCTAATGCATTCAAATATAGTGAGTGTATAGAATACGAATTCCTCCAAACAAGCTAGGCTATGCTGCCTGTCTCACACTGTTCATTCTGTTCAGGAAATTAGCGGCTGGTAATCACCAAAACATTTATCTCACTTTTTCACTAACTAATCACTCAATTTCTGTCATGCTTGAGGCGTGGTTTCTTTTCTCTGTCTAGTATTTCATAGTTCATATCTGTTGCCCTTACTTTGTGCCTCCCACTTTGCCATAGCTACAGATGGGACTACAGTAGATGTGTACACATAAATAAATTCCAGGTTTGTTTGCTTTTCTTTTGAAAATAAGTGGATGATTTGAAGCCAGAGTCTATGAAAAGAAGGTTGGTCTGCAGGTTTTCGCCTCTTAGTTCTAATCAGGGCTCAACAGTATGAATTTGCTTGTTCGGTCTATGTGCAACATGTCATCCGCATCGTCGCACCTAAAGCGATTATCACATGCTGGAGTTAGGTGGCAGGTGCAGCGCGTGTAGTTATCGTCGTTTTCGATCATTTTGCTGGATAAAAGTGCCCACTTTCTCGTTAATGTTATATGCATACGCCGCGTTTTTTACAACTCAAATGCGAATGGTCAGCGCTCACTCTTGCAGATTATGCGCTGACTGCATGCCTCTGCTTACAACACACATAAACTTGGGCATCGGTTGGCCGTTGTTGCACTAAGGCAGTACATTCAAGAGATCAACAGCAGAGAGAGGAAGAACACACAAAGCATGGAGTAGTGGTAGATATGCGTGCTTTGCAGATGTATAGCGGTTCCACCCTTTTGCCGGGACACTGTCGGTGCC